>JANEHU010001002.1:0-36535 GCA_027563435.1 Nasonovia ribisnigri | reverse complement strand
AAAAATTAAATGATAACTTACTTTTACCGTCATTTTTTACAATTTCAGTCTGATACTTGAGTATATGAGTTTCAAGTATAGATGCATCAACTTTTGGTTTACGACCCATCTTAAGCATAAAGTTAAAACAAAATAATTATTATACTATTATTATTATTCACAAAAAATCAAAATGTAATAGATAATTTAACAGACTTACCTTATGCAAATTTTCCAAAATCTTAATAATACGAGTTACGTAAATAATAACATAAACCTTTATATGATAAAAGTCTAAATAATAATATAACACGCAGTCCTCCACATACTAATCACTGACACGACAAAAAATAACAACGATTTAAATCAATGATGTCAATTGATAACGAGTATTCTAAACATGAGTTCCAAATAATGATATCATCATGGATAATCCTCAAAAATGTTTTTGTTGAAAGATAAAGATATTAATAATATTGGTGACTAAAAATAGGCGAGACGTCCAAAACATCAAAACACACATAATAGAGCAAAAATAACAATACTATTTATAAAGTAGAGATCTTCTTTTTATATATAAATAATAAATCAGATAGTGCCACACCGATAACAATATTATTATCACAATCATGAAATGTCACCATTTAACAAAGTTACGCATGCAAATTACAAAGTGAGCATGCAAATACATACGAATTACATGCTAATTATTTGTAAAAAAAATTTGCGAATTCCAATGTGTGTGGGGTTGGGGGGGGGCTGGGGACACGTACAATGTACGTCGTACATATACAATTTCAATAAAATAAATAAGTACCTAACTGATACATATTATGCGGGTACTAGAGAAATTATGATTTTAAATTTCACAGAATATTTAATAATTATTGGTTAATAAAGTTGAGTGTTGACTATTTTGAATAAATGTTTTAATACTTATTATACTTATTGCTGTATACCTACTTTAGTGTCGGACGTCGACCAGTCGCTGCGACTCCTAGTAAATGTAAAAAGCATAATATATAAAAACTAAATTTAGTTCGTCTATTATTTTAAATTATCAGTTCAGAAATGTGGTATTTGACATTTTTTTTGTAATTAAATTAAATTTTCAATTCAATGGTTAAAATGATAACTGATTTTAACTTAAATAGTTAAATGTTGATATTATGCTATATATTATTGGTTTATTGCTTACAGCTGATGATATTCGTCATTAACAATCCGTGATTTATATTTGAACACGGCATATTGTATAAAAAATTGATTTAAATTAACAAAGTTTATAAATTATAAGTTAGCAACAAGTACCTAGAAAGTTATTAATTTTCTAATGCTAAATATAACTAATATAGTAATATACCATCAACTTTTATATTATATAACATTTAACATATTATTGTTTATAAAGGTTATAAGTTATAACATATTATAATTTATTTTAGTAAAAACTATAAGGCTTATTAAGTTCTGAATGTTTATAATTGTCCTGATCTTATTACAAGTCTAATATAGTCGTTATTGATTGATAAAACCCGTATATGAGTGGTTAAACTAAAACCTAGGTATACGACTATATGATTAAACAAAAACCTTAGTTAATAATTTGTTTTTTAAACCAAAATCAAACCTTAAGACTTGAGACTAAACCAATGAGCAAACCGTTAATTTAAATGAACTGGTTTTAAAAACCAAAAAATCCAAATTAGTTTTGGTTTCCATCACTGACTGACACCAGTGTTTTTGTAATGGATTTTGTAGTGTTTGGGGGGTTGTACAAATTAAAATTTTGTGGTTACAAATCTGTACAAATGATTTAACAATCGTTGACGCAGATTTCGGGTCGGTAGGTCAAATATTTAAAAAATCGGGTGCTGGAGTAACGTTACGCTGGCACCCGCGTTTGAATAATGGATTTTGTAGTGTTTGGGGGGTTGTACAAATTAAAATTTTGTGGTTACAAATCTGTACAAATGATTTAACAATCGTTGACGCAGATTTCGGGTCGATAGGTCAAATATTTAAAAAATCGGGTGCTGGAGTAACGTTACGCTGGCACCCGCGTTCGTATAATGGATTTTGTAGTGTTTGGGGAGTTGTACAAATTAAAATTTTGTGGTTACAAATCTGTACAAATGATTTAACAATCGTTGACGCAGATTTCGGGTCGATAGGTCAAATATTTAAAAAATCGGGTGCTGGAGTAACGTTACGCTGGCACCCGCGTTCGTATAATGGATTTTGTAGTGTTTGGGGAGTTGTACAAATTAAAATTTTGTGGTTACAAATCTGTACAAATGATTTAACAATCGTTGACGCAGATTTCGGGTCGATAGGTCAAATATTTAAAAAATCGGGTGCTGGAGTAACGTTACGCTGGCACCCGCGTTCGTATAATGGATTTTGTAGTGTTTGGGGGGTTGTACAAATTAAAATTTTGTGGTTACAAATCTGTACAAATGATTTAACAATCGTTGACGCAGATTTCGGGTCGATAGGTCAAATATTTAAAAAATCGGGTGCTGGAGTAACGTTACGCTGGCACCCGCGTTTGAATAATGGATTTTGTAGTGTTTGGGGAGTTGTACAAATTAAAATGTTGTGGTTACAAATCTGTACAAATGATTTAACAATCGTTGACGCAGATTTCGGGTCGATAGGTCAAATATTTAAAAAATCGGGTGCTGGAGTAACGTTACGCTGGCACCCGCGTTCGTATAATGGATTTTGTAGTGTTTGGGGAGTTGTACAAATTAAAATTTTGTGGTTACAAATCTGTACAAATGATTTAACAATCGTTGACGCAGATTTCGGGTCAAATATCTAATAAGCGGGTGCCAGCGTAACGTAGCTTATACGATGTATTTAATTTGGATATTATTTCTTCGTTCATAATATCTGATGTGTGTACCTGTTTGTATAATAAAATTAATTAGTAATTATTGTGTAGTATACTAACTGGCCATACTGCCAAGCTCATAATAGTGATTCCGATTAGTATATTGCAGTTATACAACATACAACTGTTTTAAAATTTTGGTGGCCCTGAAAAGGGCCGTTTTAATATAAATAGTCAAAATCGTTTAAAATATTAAGCTTTTTTCTCGGTTTTCTTGGGCAAGAGCACGGCCTGGATGTTGGGCAACACACCACCTTGAGCGATGGTTACTCCGGACAACAATTTGTTCAATTCCTCGTCATTTCTGATGGCCAATTGCAAATGTCTGGGGATGATACGAGATTTTTTGTTGTCACGGGCGGCATTGCCTGCCAATTCCAAAACTTCAGCAGCCAAATACTCCATGACGGCGGCCAGATATACCGGGGCTCCGGCTCCGACGCGCTCGGCGTAGTTTCCTTTCCTCAATAGCCGATGGATACGACCGACCGGGAACTGAAGTCCGGCACGGGATGATCTGGTCTTGGACTTGCCTCCTTTTGCTTTCCCTGCTTTACCGCGTCCGCTCATGATTGCAGTGTAGATGTGAATGAACTGATTACTACCAACGTTAAACGAATACTGAACTTGCTTTGTAATACTTACCTAATTTTTTTTTATATTTATAGACAAAATCTTAATAACAATTTGATGATTGGTGGAAAAAAAACAGTATGACGGTCAAAAGTGACACCGTTTTACATACATTCACTATTAAAATATGCTGTTTTTAATCGGCGTTTTTGTGAAATATAATTGTTTAGATGTTGTTATTTTCAGTTACTACGGCTTAGTTTACGATGCGTTATACACCGTCATCGTTGTGGTGTTGAACCAATATACAAACGTTGTATCGCTCGAGTTCTGCTATATATATCCACTGTTTTTCTGCCCGATTCATCATAAAGTCTGCAACGTTCTAGCCGTCAACAAGTACATATACAAGTATTCGCAATGGCACCTGGAGGAAAATCAGCTGGCAAAGCGATGAAGAAGTCGTCCGGCAAGGCACAAAAGAACATCGCCAAGTCCGACAAGAAACGCAAGCCCAAGAGGAAAGAATCGTACGCCATCTACATCTACAAAGTGTTGAAACAAGTACACCCTGACACCGGAGTTTCTTCAAAGGCCATGAGTATCATGAACAGCTTCGTCAATGACTTGTTCGAACGCATCGCCGCTGAATCCAGTCGTCTGGCGCACTACAACAAACGTTCGACCATTACGAGCCGGGAAATTCAAACTGCGGTTCGACTTTTGTTGCCTGGTGAATTAGCCAAGCACGCCGTCTCAGAAGGTACGAAAGCCGTGACCAAGTATACCAGCTCCAAATGAGGGGTTATACCGTTTGAACAACAAAATAAACACCTAATCATAAAACGGCCCTTTTCAGGGCCACCAATTTATATAAAATCATAAGAATGTTGTCCGTTCAATTTGATATGAGTAATGAGTATATTATTTTTATAAACGTGCGCAACCAGATCGACGCTTCCGCACGGCACGAGGAGTGACCATGTCGCGTAAGACGTACGGTCGAGTGAATATCTTTCATCGTCGGAACGGTTAGGTTGTATTATTAATTATTTGGTCGTAATAAAATATAGCTTAATGACATACTTGCGACAAGTGTTGTAATTTATACCACCTCAACCCAACCCTACACACCGACCGGACCACCGTCAACCTCCCTAGCGCCGTGTCCGACGGAAAATAAATCAGCACAGGATAGAAAATGGTCAGACTCGTTAGGTTTACAGTAAAACCGCTAACTGTTATCATTAATTATATATTAAGTTGTATGTTATCTATTTTTTTATACTTGTGCAGGATGCACTCACTGTTATAAATTCCGTACTTACAAACATACTGTTTGATGTAAGGTGTAGTGTGTACATCGTACACATCAATACTATATCGTTATTTTTATAGGTTTTTGTTTTAAGGCTGTCGTTGAATAAAGTATTATTACTATTTATAAAAAAAAAACAACGACACGTAAATAATGAGTTGCAGAAAAATAACTTAATTAATATTTCATATGTTGCATACCTACCTATAAATATTATTTTTCAAACACACGGTAGGCTGGTAGGTAACTGGTTGTTATTGATATACAAAGTACTCACGTATAATAAATCATATTTTTTCCTTATACAAATTTTTTAGAAGCATATTTTAAAGTTCAAAATCTCGAACATTTGTAAATTACTTTTAGGATAAAAATTTTAAAGTATTTAATTTTCATAGCATTCAAAATGTAAAACGAGGTTTCTCATTAGTAGTTTATAAAGTATTAGTTCAAAAAAAGGGCGGGTAATAGATGTCGCTCTGCTGTACAGTAGGTTACGAGTGGGTCACTGTATAATGGATGGTATTAAATTTGAATTCCCTACAGAATAACTTACTTACGTGGAACCTTGTTTTAAATTTTCAATTTTTAGATATAAAAGTTGAAAATGTTATCAATTTTAACTACAAAAATATTTTTAAATTTGATAAACGTTGTCAAAAATCAAACTTTAAATGCTTATAAAAAAAATTGTGCTTATATATTTTTAATATTTTTCAACTGCTAATGTAATAATATATTAGGAACCTTGTATTATATTACTAAGAATTTTTTACTTTTGACACCCCAAAGTATCAACTAGATTCACTTTCATATCAGAAAAGATACTGTTTAAGAAAATCGAAGCAGTTTTACTGCCCCAAAAGGTGATGACAGACAAAAAAAAAAATTTAAAATAAATACAAAACCCCACATCATTGTAAAATTAATACATTTATCGCTCCGCTCAAAATCTAAAATAACAGTATTAGTTATAATGTGGTAAATGAAAATGATTATTCGAGGTTACTCGAAACTTTGAAGGTATAATAATATTATATTTTTACACTCAATGATATTTTAATAACATGAAAATAATGATTAATGATATTATTATTATACAATGTTTTCGGACTAAATTAACTAAACCTTACTGTAATACCAATAGTAAAACAAATAACTTTAATAGCAATGGCATTATAAACTATACTTAGCTATAATATGATTTTATGCTGACATATTGTCTTGGCAATGTTTACAATGATTTAAAATTTACCACATTACAGTGATCCGCTCTACACCCACCACTGTGCAGTCAGACGTCACTCACTTAACCACATATTTTTAATAGTACCTACTTACTTATTAGTAGTTATTTGGATAATACTTTAGTACCTACGTTACAAAAAAATGTATATTTATTTACAACACTGCGGCTTCTCTTAGTACGCTTGTTTAATTTAACGAACTACAGACTACAGGCAACACATATTCATTATTTTATTAGGTATCCAATACAGCATTTAGAAATGATCATGTTTCCAAAACAATACGTCCTGTTCTACCCATAACAATATCAAAACTGTCTACGTCATTCTACATATTTTCCTAAAATACTTTAAAAGCTTATATGTTATTGGGACTTATAAAAAAAGTATGATTCAGACAAAATCCTATACCTATAATAGGTACCAATTATTAACATTTTAAATACATACATTTTATTATTAAAAAGTTATAAACTAAAACTTTCAAGTATATTATTTTAGATGGGGAATCGTAAGTTCCTACACGAGAGTAACAGGTAGACAATTACATATTACGTTAATTCCTACATATGTGATATGTAAGTTCCTACACGAAAAAAAAAAGGTACGTATGTTAGTTCCTACACAGTAAAAAGCAGGTACATGTGTAAGTTCCTACACAGTAAAAAAAGGTACATACACCTGTAAGCTCAGAGCTTCAGAAATAAACCTCATAAAATATAATATTTTTTTTTATTGTTTTATTATATTAAAATTATTAAATTGATAGGTAATATTTATTTTTTTAATTATTAAATATTATATTATAGAATGCATTAGGTACTTTTTATTATTTAAATTATTATTTTATTATCTTTATATTATAGAATGCATTACTTATATTTTTTTTTACAATAAATGATGAATTATTATTATATTACAATTATTATTTTTTAAATTATTAAATATTATAAATAATTATATAGAACAAAGGGTTATTCCTTGTGATGATGGTTTTTCCCGTACGTCATTATCGACGGGCGACGGACCATTATGTTGTATTCTATTTTATATTTATATTAATTTGATAAGTTTTATTTAATGTACGTCGAGGTGACGGCCGATTACCGATCGCACAATAAGTTTAGTTTTGTTCGTCATCGACTAATAAACGTACCTCCTTGTCCTGTAAATAATTTTGTGATTTACTCCTCTTATTTTACACACCACACACAGCCCAGGCTGATTACGCTACGTGCTGATGACAAACAATCATAATACAAATATATGATTAATACTCAATTTTGTCTGTAACATCAAAAAATAATTAATAAATTATTTTTAAGGTACCTATTTAGATGACGTACAAAATAATAATGTATCAGCAACGAAACGGTTGACGATGTAAAAATAAGTTTTTTTTGTTCATTTAAAATTGAGTTTCGACCAAAATCCTTTAATATTGTGTTATTATAATTGTTTATTCAAAATAATTAGTTCAAGTACGATTAAGATTAGATTTATTAGTAATGTCTGCACCGTTAACATTTCAGAGATAGAAACGTCGGTGACGCCGCACCGTAGCAGAGTCCTAAAACCGTCATTTTCGACAAGTCACTGTGCATCGGAAAATCAGTCAATTGAAAATCTGCAAACGCTATGGGCTTGGGAAACTCGTGGAGAAACAGTCCAAAATGTGTTTGTCGATTTTCGACTAGTTTCCGTCGTACGACAGACCTTTGAACATGGTCTACGAAAACCCGGTCGAAAGTGCGGAAATAACGACCTGTGGTGGTTTTCTGGTGCTGGCTGACGACACATTGATTTTTGGCAATTGTTTAAAATTTAGTTAGCTTTCCAAAAAGTTCAAAACTAGGTCTGTACAACCATTTACCGTATAGATATTGTAAAAATTGATTGTACAACCATAGCCCGGAGGACGACGCGAATCACAATGGTTTACTAGTCGGTACGGCGCACTGTATAAGTATACACATTTTATGCCACGCTCGGTATCGCTGCAGTAAAAAGTCCTATTATTCATCGTTACGAAATTTTACTTTCAAAATGACAGACACAGTTGCTACAGCTCCGGCTCCAGTCGCCGCCTCGCCGGCCTCAAAGAAGTCTCCTGCCAAGAAGAAGTTGCTGGCTACCAAAGTCAAGAAGACCGTCGCGTTGCATCCGACCACCGCCGTGATGGTCACATCGGCTATCAAGGAGCTCAAGGAGAAGAAAGGTTCGTCGTTGCCGGCCATCAAGAAATACTTGGCCGCCAACTACAAAGTCGATTCCGCCAAGTTGGCGCCGTTCATCAGAAAGTTTCTGAAAGCCGCCGTCATCAACGGCACCGTGGTTCAGACCAAGGGCACGGGCGCTTCGGGACATTTCAAACTACCCGTGGCCGACGTCAAACCGAAGAAGACCGTTATAGCCAAAAAGAAAAAGTCCATCGTCAAAAAAGTTAAGGCCCCTGGAACACCGAAGAAGAAGAAGCTTCCAGCCGCCAAGAAACCCGCAACCGGTGAACCAGCTGCCAAAAAGGCTAAAAAGCCTGCCGTGACCAAACCCAAGGCCGCCACGCCAAAAAAGGCCGCAGCTAAAGCGAAAAAGCCGACCGCTGTCAAACCCAAAACGAAGAAGACTCCAATCAAGAAAACTGCTGCGCCCAAAAAGAAGTAAAACCAAAAAACACTTCATTTCCCATTTAAAACGGTCCTTTTCAGGACCACCAATTATTAAACGTTTTATCACATGTCCGTGTAAAATTCACACTACAACTTAGGTCCTAGTCAGTATAGCCCTGCGACTGTGTTGATTGAGCCCCTTGGCAACCGCTCTGTAATCAATTTAGTAGTGGTGATGGATGTGCTGCACCCATAGACCATAGAGTATATTAAGGTCTATGGCTGCACCTAAATGTTATGGCTGAGGCCCATTTGGCTGGCAGGGTGCTGTGCGGTTCGTTCCATCACAGAGGTGGGTTGGTGTCCATAATTAATACTAATCGTTTTTAAAGACCACAAGTTTTAAATAAGAATATAAGTTATAAGTAAGGCTGAGGCGGCGCCGTCGGTGAAAACAGAAAAAAAAAAAGTTATAAGTAATGAACTCTACCTACTGGCTAACGCGTAGACTGTTTGGGCCAGTGTTAATTCCGCAAAAAATACATTTTGTGCGAATAACTATGAATAGGTTTAAAAGTAAATTAATATATATATAGGTACCTATAGTAATATACATTTGTCCATTGAAAAATAAAGGTACTTTCAAAATACATAATAAATAATTAGTAACGAACTCTTAACTTTAAAAAGATATTATATTAATTTTGTAATATACAGTCAACATTAATAAACATTTTGCAATTATTAATAAAACAAATTCATATTCGATATAGGTACCTATAGAGTAGAAATATTTAAGAATAAACCGTATTTTTAAAAACGTTCGACTCAAAGTCACCAGGTTTGTATCTTGCGCAGGAAAAAGTAATTACACTCTCCCAAACGGTATAAATTACGATTTTTGACCTAACCTCACCGGACTACATTGTTTATATCAAAATTATACCACCATTACTGTCACTTGTCAGTGAGTTGTCGCATGTAATCCCCACCAGGTACCTACTAAAGAAGATCCATATTCTTCAGCCAATATTCAACTAATTGTGTTGACATGCATATTTTTATGAGCAGTAATGAAAAAATCATAACATTTATACGTATTTAATGTCTTGAACTTAAATTACAAGGTTATTCATACATAGGTTCACCTACATGTATAGATTAACATCTTGACCTAACCGTTGATCTTATTAACAAACGTGCGTACATGGATGCTTTAACATTAATTTTAATAATTTAAAACATTGGTTGCTTTTAATAATTTCATAAATATAGGTGAACAGGTTTATAATTTACTATTCAATTGAACAATTTAACTAGTTTTAAACCCCTGGCATCAACAATATACCTAATAAATAATACATTGTACCTAAAGGTACGTTTAAATTCTTAAGTATGTGTGTATTAGCCATAGATTGGACATTCTTGAACTTATATAATATTATATAAGTTCAAGAATGTCTAGCTTGTATGTAGAATACCACTGAACGGCATTGTGTCCTGAAGGCTTGTATGACTGAATAATAATAATGATAAATCATAATATAGATAGTAGCTAATGAATTATTAAGTATATTAATATCTAAACATATTATGTATAAGGAATGTAAGCTTAAATATAATATATAATTGGTAGTACCTATATAAATGTCAAGACCTTTAATTTTACAAATATTTTTTATTTAGTTCAAACACTTAGGTACTTCGAAAAATTTTCATTAAAAGTAATGTAACATTTTGAAATTTCAATCAACCCATAGGTATTAAATATTAATACTCAAGTTAATAATATATTAGACTAATGATTGGGGCTTGGAAGGTTGATGCAATTTGCATTTTTTTTTTTTTTGGAATTTTTTAGGCGATGCTCTCCTTGGCCAATGGTATGTTTCATTAGCATGTGAATCTAAATAACTAATTTATACATTTTTTGGATTTTTTTACTTTTGGGAAATTTTAGTAGAGTAATTTTTCCACATTTTTACTGATTTCCCACTAGTTCACTCTTACTACTTCACAAAAATACTGGATTTAAAACGATGTTAACAATTTCGAAAATTCTAAACGGCGAAAAAGCGAGTGTTTTCCGGATGTCTTCAGTGCTGAAGATTTGGCCCATTTCAGATTTGCCCCAATCACATAGTGAGAAGTTAATCCAAATATTTATTAACCGTAATCGTCGTTAATTTACAAATATGCTCTAATAGTACGAATGTACGATACAATAATTTTGAGTAATTTGTAAGCTTTGGTAAAATTTGTATAGAATTTTAGTTTTTAATGTCATAAGCTTCTGAGCTTACTCGTGTTTATACATTTAGTTACCTATGAACAATTATGTAAATCTCTAAAATAATTCATATTGTTTCTAAGATTTAATGTAAGTTTTTGAGTGCTTTGAATCATATTTAACAAACATAGGTAATATAGTTCTAATTTGAATTATAAAAGTTACACCAAAATATACATTTATTAATATCATAAAAACAAGTGGATATAAAATATTCACCTACATAATACATTATGATTCCAAATCGGTCATTTTTAATAATTGAAACATCTCATAGTGAAAAATATACTATAGTACATTAAACTCATATTTAATGTAGTTATATTCAATTACATCTGCAAATCACTATCTACTCCCGATTATAGTACTTTGTACAAATGTACTATGCCACAATAGGTAGGTCAATTATCGAACTGTGGGTAGAACGATATCAAATTTATTACTTATGACTTCTGTTTTTTATAAACATTATAAGTATAATAATCATGATGAGTGCCACAATCGTCAATCACCTACAGCGGGACGAACTGCACGACACCCTGCCAAATAGGCATTATACATTACATAATATTATGTATAATACATCACTTTCAATAATAATGATAAAAGGGAAATTTTATTTTTACAATAAAAAAAAAGCAATATTAAAATTAAATGTTTATGGGAGATCGAAAATGATTGATATAGGTATTTAAAAATTAGATTGTATTTTCGTTAATGGTCTTATTGGAAAACTAAACAACACACAATTCGTTGGTCACTTGTGCTCTGTCCAAAACTTCGTAGATACCAATTTATAGTTGAAAAATGTAAATTAAATTTGTGGCCCTGAAAAGGGCCTTTTTAATGTGGTGTTTGATATGAGCAGTGTGGAAACCTTTAGGCACGTTCACCGCGGATACGACGAGCCAATTGGATGTCCTTCGGCATGATCGTGACACGCTTGGCGTGGATGGCGCACAAGTTGGTGTCTTCAAAAAGACCGACCAAGTACGCTTCGCTGGCTTCTTGTAAAGCCATGACGGCGGAGCTCTGGAAACGCAGGTCGGTCTTGAAGTCCTGGGCGATCTCGCGCACTAGGCGTTGGAACGGCAATTTGCGGATCAACAGTTCCGTGCTCTTCTGGTAACGACGGATTTCACGGAGTGCGACGGTTCCGGGACGATAGCGATGTGGCTTCTTCACTCCGCCGGTGGCGGGTGCGCTCTTACGTGCGGCTTTGGTGGCCAACTGTTTCCTGGGCGCCTTGCCTCCTGTCGACTTGCGAGCGGTTTGCTTGGTACGTGCCATGTCGTGACTGTTTGTTATTCGGGAGATTTCAGATAAACGAAATGAACGAAATGATACATCAATAAATAAAAACACCTCTATTTATACACAAATCGGAACCGTATCCGTCGTTCCCGTTGGTCGGCAAGCGGCGGTTAGTTAAAGAGTGGGAGAAATCAGGTCGAGCATTTCGATTGGCCGTACCAGCGCCGTAAAACGCATAAATACGCCGACGTTTCGTCTGCTCGGCATCAGTCTACGTTCAGCGTTCAAAGCAGCAGTTCTTCCAGTACTCGACAAGAAATCTCAAATCATGACAGGACGCGGTAAAGGAGGTAAAGGTCTTGGAAAAGGAGGCGCCAAACGTCATCGTAAAGTGTTGCGTGATAACATCCAAGGAATTACCAAGCCCGCCATTCGTCGGTTAGCTCGCCGTGGAGGAGTGAAACGTATATCCGGTCTGATCTACGAGGAGACCCGTGGAGTGTTAAAAGTATTCCTGGAAAACGTTATCCGCGACGCCGTCACATACACTGAGCACGCCAAGAGGAAGACCGTTACCGCCATGGATGTCGTCTACGCTTTGAAACGTCAAGGCCGTACACTGTATGGTTTCGGAGGTTAATCTGCGTATTTACTACAAAAAACATACTACCATTAAAAAGGCCCTTTTCAGGGCCACCACATAAATAACGTTTATTAAAACCCAAAGTAAAAAAAATCTCCCTACTTGTGAAAACAATTCGAATTCACACAAACCTACCTTAAGTTTATATTGGTTATTGTTTAATCGAGAGTTCTGTAATGATGTTATCGGTTTAGTTAATTGTTTCTGTGAATTTCGGTTGCGATTTACTATTTCACTAGGTACGTCATTCGTTTCGATATTAATAATCTACGAGGTTTTTGTTCATTCGATTTGCATTATACATTATAATTATATCATCATCATCATCATACAGTGTTAAATATCACCCTCAAGTAAGTCTATTAGTTTCCATTTTCACCCTGACGTGTTATACTGTTGATGGTGGGTAAGGCGAGACTATCCAGATAGTTCTAGTTATACACTGCAACGTATAACCGGATAACGTAGGGAACAACAATAGTTAGTGACGTTGGCAATAAGTACGACTGGTACTGGAGACGTTCAACGTTTACAATTTCACAAAAATGTAGAAATATGAGTTGGTGGCCCTGAAAAATTGTTGTTATAGAATAATGGGATTGAATGTATTATTTTAAAAAAAAACCATGAAACAATGCGTTAGCTTCTAAACAAAAACTGGGAGACGCCGAATGCCGATTCAACTATCTTTTTTCAGCATAATCAATACACAACAGATCAGATAAAAAAGAAAATAACGAAAAAAATTCCGTGCGGTTATGTAAGAAATATGTGATGGAATAATAGGTATGATAAAATATATTATAGTGTACTATAAATACGGTGGATAATCGTATTATTAATAGCCGTGGTGCGGGTATTACCGGCGATAGCGAGACATTTGGTAAAAACGTTCTAAAAATAACTCATCGATGAAAAACCTAAAAGCATATAATGAAAAATACTGAGAAAAAAAAGGTGTTCAAAAACTTAGAGAATGTAAATTATTATAATGTTGTATTATATCTGTAAGAATTTTTCTATAGAAATACCGAAACAGAGAATAATACCACGTAATTAAATGTTATTATATCGTCGATGGTTATAAATAATATTTCATTTGGGAATTTACTAATAATGACCGATGGTTCTATTTAAATTAATCACAATCAAACTTCCAATTAAAATATGAATTCGTGCCATTGCGGTAGTGTCGCGAATTTGTTATGTCACACACTTGTAAGACGGAGACAACAAATGGCGTGTACGTAAAGGTATTCGCCACGACGTTGCGCAGGTGCACTGTAAACAATTTGTGTTCGTCTGTATTATAACTTTTTGTCAATCCAGATAACGCGACGAGACATCTGAAACATTATTTGAAGTTGTTAATATGATTATATTGTCTTGAGTTTGATCAGGCCACATTTTTAGATTATTTATTTATTTCGATTTCAATATGAATTTATCAAATATTCAAAACAAATTTACAGGAGTTTTGGAACAAGAAAACGTGACCTGGACGATCTCAAGTAGACATATTAATGTATTCAAAACAGTTTTCAGAAATCTCGTCGCGTTATCAAGTCCGTCGGTGGGATTGACAAAAAAAAGTGCATACAAATTAACATAAATTGTTGCACATTTGCAATTGAGTTTCGACCGAAAACCTTTAACGATGTGATATTATAATTATTTATTCAAAATCATTAGGTAAAGTGCGATCATGACGAGATTTATAGATAAAGTCTGCCTCGTTAATATCGCCGGTAGAGACGACGGTGACGCCGTGCCGTAGCAGAGTACTAAAACCGTCATATTCGAACAGCCACTGTTCATCGGGAAATCGGTCGATTGGAAGTCTGCAAATGCCGTCGTCTCGGGAAACTCGTGGGGAGTTCATCCAAAATATTTCTAACAATTTCCGACTGGTTTCAGTCATACGGCAGACCTTCAAACATGGTTTACGAAAACCCGGTTGGAAGTGTGGAAATAACGACTTGTGGTGGTTTTGTGGTACTGGTTGGCGATGCAATAATCATCGGCGATCGTTTAAAATTTAGTTAGCTTTCCAAAAAGTTCAAAACCATATTTTCACAACCATTTCCCGTTGAGATATTGTGAAAAATTATTGTACAACCGTAGCCCGGAGGACGACTCGAATCACACTGGTTTACTAGTTGGTACGGTGCACTGTATATATGTACACGTTTTTCAAAATCATTTCATATCACAAGTAATTCAACCATCGTTTTCTATTTTTACTTGAACAATTTCATCATCAAAATGACAGACACCGTTGCAACAACTCCGGCTCCAGTCGCCGCATCGCCGACTGCGAAGAAGTCTCCTGCCAAGAAGAAGTTGTCGGCTTCTAAAGTCAAGAAGACCGTTGCGTTACATCCGTCCACCGCCGTGATGGTCACCTCGGCTATCAAAGAGCTCAAGGAGAAGAAAGGTTCGTCGTTGCCTGCCATCAAAAAATACTTGGCCGCCAACTACAAGGTCGATCCCGCCAAGTTGGCGCCGTTCATCAGGAAATTTTTGAAAGCCGCCGTCGCCAACGGTGCCGTCGTTCAGACCAAGGGAACCGGCGCTTCGGGACACTTCAAGTTGCCCGTCGCCGAGGTCAAGCCGAAAAAGGCCGTTGTAGCCAAAAAGAAGAAATCAATCGTCAAAAAAGTGAAAGCCGCAGGAACACCGAAGAAGAAGAAGCTGGCAGCCAACAAGAAACCCGCGGCCGGTGAACCAGCAGCCAAAAAAGCGAAAAAGGCCGCTGCAGCCAAACCCAAGGCGACTACGCCGAAAAAGGCGGCCGCAGCCAAAGCGAAAAAGCCGGCCGCTGTCAAACCTCCCAAATCGAAGAAGACTCCAATCAAGAAAACCGCTGCACCTAAGAAGAAGTAAATGATTTACTTCACCTCCCTAATTAAAACGGTCCTTTTCAGGACCACCAATTTTATTTAACACACACACTTCACTTGTGCGCACACATCCTTTCACTTACTCATTTTTTTTTTAAATGTTTGTAAGCTGTAGAATGTGTATGTTCTCATATAGACATTTCGTGAGTAATGACCTGTGATATACATTTTTAGAAAAATACTAAAGTCTCTCCATTTCAAACTGACTATGTACGCGGTTGCAGTTCGATTGTAACTAATTATAATAAAAACATCGGTTACGATCATAATCAAGGAATTCCCAAATGCAATATTATTTATAATCATAAACGATTTAACTAATAATAACATTTAATCACGTCGAGATATTATTGCCGTATCCGCATTTCAGATAACTATAGGGTTTTCATTGATGAGTTGTTTTTAGAATGTATTTACCCAGTCCTGTAAAGTATTTGAGTAAAAGTATTCAAATACTTTTTTAAGTATTGAATAACTTTTTAAATACTTTCAGCATGAAGTATTTTGAATGGTATTTTAAATACTTTTGTTTGTATTAAATACTTTTTGGTATTGAATACATTGGTTTTTTATTTTGAACATTTTATTTTTATTCGAAATAATTGGTTGGAAAAATATTATTGTCAACTACAATAATAGAATAATAGTTTTATTTAATATTCTGTATTTCTGTGTTCGCCGAAGCCCGAAGGTTTGTGAAAACCAGATTTCTAAAAATAGTTTTTGAATAACAATATTCCCTTTAAACTATTAGATAACTGTTGATAATATCAGATGCAATGCGCGTTAATGGCTATGCTGAATTACGGGAATACCGAATAATATAGATTATATAGTCCACTATATAGCTGCAGCCTGCAAGCCTGCAACGTTTTATTTATTAATTTAAAGACTTGTGTAATGTGTACTGTGTAGTAGTGTACAATGTGTCTGTCTCTCTGTTGAAAGTGTAATTTTAAGTTTTTAGTGTTGAAATCAAATGAAGTACCTAATTTATAATTACTAAATTACCTACATAAATATAAAATAATTACTTTTAGTTCTAACTTCTAATATGAATAATAGTGATGATGAAAGTGCAGCGGAACCGCATAATGCATCTATTTCCAGTATTTCTCTGCAAAATTTTTGTTTACCATGGCCTAATTACTCCAAATATTTTAAAGTGCTACGAGTAATAGACGATAAGTTTTTTTACAAAAAACTTGAAATTAAATGCTTGATCTGTGTGGGTACCAAAGTTCTTAAAGTTGATACACGATCAAACTCGAACTTACGAAAACATTTCAATGTAAGTACCTACCTATCTATACCTAGCACATAAATAATTTATATACCCAATAAATTATTATTTATTTAAATATAATTATTAATTTATGATAGTATTTAATATATTACATACCAGATATCCAGTTAGCAGATACGTATAAAAAAATATACATTTTTAATTACCTATTAATTAATAATTTATCTGTTTTTCATTATTTTATTATAATATATTATATATTATATTATATTATATTATATTTTTATAGTTTCACCGTTCATACTTTAAAACATTATAATTAAATTATTAAGTATTTACCTATTCTATCTGTCATAATATTTATTTGTATGCATGTTAAAATATAGAGTAAGCATTTGCAAATTTTGAAAAAAATTGATGGTATAAATACAATTGAAAATTAAAATGCTCAAAAAAAAATTAAATTGTGCAACAAACCATTAGACGGTAACACTCAGCCTTGTGTTGATGATTATATGAATAAAAATTTTACTAGCCAAGGCAAGTATCATATTTTTATAATATATTATGTTAACAACAAAAAAAATATAGGTATATATATTTTTAAATAATTATTAAATTTAAGTGGATTTGGTCGTTAACTGTAAACTAAAATATTCAAAAAGTTTAAGATATTAAGCTTCTATTAGTTCAATTTTATTTTATTTTTTTTTTAGGTACTTTAGATCAGCTTTTACAGCGTTTTATCGTTAGTGCTGGCATACCTTTCTCTATAATTGAAAATCCTATTCTGAAAGAAATTATAGAGAGAGGTTTTCCAAATAAGAAATTAATGTCAAGACCAACCCTGATGAAGCGAATTGAAATTGAATATAAGTCATTAATGAATCAAATCAAGACAGATATGTCAAATTGTTATCATATTGCTACTACAGCAGATGCGTGGTCAATTTTTAAAAAGTATTTCATTATTATTTTTATTTTATTATTTCACATATTATTTGTAATTAATAATCTTACAATATATACATTTTTAGGTCATACATAGGTATTACAGCATCATGGATTAATGACGACTTATCCAGAACTACTTGTTTACTAGCTATTAAGCGACTTCAAGGTAGGTATTCATACATATGAAGTTTTAGCAAAAGCGATGGATAGTGTGTATGTCACATTTGATATTACAGAAAAAATTGATTTCTCTACTACTGACAATGGGTCTAATTTTGTTAAGAGCTTTAAGTAAGTTTAAAAAATGTTCTTAAATGTAATTATCTTAATTAAACAGATTAATATAGATTTTATAAAAATTTTAGAGTATATGGTAATTTATTTGACGATATGGAAGGTAATGAAAACCAATGTATTCTTGAAAACTATGACGACGATGAAACTAATCAAGTAGAAGCAATAGATTTAAACATGTTGGTGAATGGTATGGACATAGAAATAGCCAATAGGGGTAGAACACGATTGAGAACGGTCCTTATCGGCCGTACCTTTTTTAATAGCACGATTGAGAACGTTCTTACCTGCTAACTTTTATGCAACGTTGCCACATTAATTAAAAATAAAAATAATAAAAATACAATATACAATATATATAAGATATCCATTTTTTAAGATTAAGTAAAAAAAAAATTACATTTATATACAACATATTTGTCAGCTTAAGATAAAAAATTAAAAAATTAAAATTTATTTACAATATATTTATATATTTTATTTGTCAGCTTAGGATTAAAAATTTAAAAAATCAATATTTTTTTCCTAAGTACTTATTTCCGGTTAATTTTAAATACCTTATAATGTCCTTATTTTGTTCAAACTCTTTATATAAATTAATTGTTGAAACAATACGATTATAATCTTTGGTGGCCATGGTTTTTGTAATATTATTTTCAATGGAGTTGATTATTGCCACGGTTTGCGTTTGGGTCTCCTTTAAAACAGAAATTACTGCATGTGTAGGAGGATGTGTGCTGTAAAATTGTCCATTATAAGTTCTGTGAAAACTTTCTGCTCCATTGGTGGTTCTTAAAAATAAAATAATAAATTACTTTAAACATGCAGACTAAATAAAAGCAGATAAATATAATTACAAATAACTATAGAATACATTATTATTATTATATTATTAAGTACCTTGGGTTTAATGACGGTACTTGAGCCCAAAGAATAGGAGGAAATAGCGAATCATCTTCAATGTATGTGTTTAACACGTAGTCTGAAAATAAACTCCCAACTTCTAAGTCTGGACATATTGCCATTAGTTTTGTAAACGCATCATCGACATCAGTGGGAAGTAGAAAAGGCAAACCAAAAAATAATTTAAGCCATTGACCTAATTCGTCATTGTTGTCTTTGTATGCACTTCTCAACTTTGATTCTCCGTTTATCTGTCATACAGATAATATAAAATATGAATGTTATTAATTAGAGTGAAAATCCAAAATTATCGTATTTCTTACCTTTCTCCACCAAGCTTGGGCTATATGAAAACGGCAAGTTTTGATAATGACATTGGGAAAAATTTCTTTGACTGCTTCGTGAGCACCAATTTCGAAGTCGAGATGCAGCTTTTTAACGTTTAGAGCCAGACATATTTGCAAAAGATACTTCCACATTATAATGTAAATTTGTTTTGTTTTGTTTGGTAAAAAAAATAAACAACAGGCACGTAAAAACCATTCACGTATGTGTGTAATGTATGTAGTTGTAAGAAAAATTTTGGTGCAAAATCGTATGTACCGTCTCCAAAAAAATCGGTTTGTTTCGACATAAAATTTAAATTTTGGCTAGTTGTTATACAAACGAAGTCATTTGTTTGAGGAACAAAAACAAATTGTTCACTTTTAAACATACATAAATCATTATTTTGTATATTTTTTAATTGGGATATAGCTTCATTTAAAGAAGTAGGATAAATTGGATACTGTTTTCTTTTTTTATCATAAATCGCCTTTCGCACTGATGTAATATCATTGTTAATAATATTTGGTAAGTCACTGTTTAATAACTCTGTTCTAATAATTTTTAACGGTCTTGTCGATGTATTTTCTTCAGCTTTTCGCTTACAATTTTCCCTCAAAATCTGTCTTTCAATTTTTTCGTTGTTATTACTTGCATGATTTACATGTTTACCATTTGACGAATGGAAAGTTTTGTCTATTTTTGTTAATAAACTGGCACTACAACTGTTATTGGAACATTTCCATTTCATTAATCCATCTTTGCGTGTCCTTACATATGAATATTTATCATTATTTAATAATGCAAGCTCTTTTCCGCGTTCAGACGTAATAATTTTAAAGTTTTCCATTATAAACCACTATTACACTATTATACACTATTACACGTTGTTACCGCACTGTCCACCACGAACAACTGAATTTGGCAATATTAATAATTATTTACAGTTGAATATCTGCAGATACGTACAGTGTACATATCGTTATCGTGACGTACTAATTGGTTACTAATTCAGTAATACTTATCGAGGCCTAGCTGGCTAGCTGTTGTTATCGACGATTACTTGTACCTATGTATATATGTATGATATATAGGTATATATAACGGCAATAGTTTGAGCGGAAAAGGCTAGCCATGATAAAATTTTTGCCGAATGGCTCTTGTTAATCGCAAGAATTGTCGTACATTTTATTAAATGGCAACGTCGCTAGAAAAATCGTTCTCAATCGTTTGATTTTAAGGTACAAAATATTGTTTCTTTGATCTGCCGACATCGTTCTCAATCGTGTTGCTAAAAAGGTAAAACGTTCTCAATCGTACAACACCGAGAAATAGAAGATAAAAGTTTACCTTACTGTTTTGTTTAATCTAGATTCAATCGTAATGATATTGATTTTTTGACTAATTACCAGATAGTTATGGAACCTTTATCAATTAGTTTAGATATTATATTACAAGGTGAAAATAACATGTTCTTTGGTTACTTGGTTCCAACTATTGTTCAATTAACTTCCAAATATCAACAAATGATTCAAAGTCGTACTTTAATGAAATGTGTTCAAACTCTTATTACTGCCATATTAGATGGTAAACAATTAAAAATATTATAATGATACATTGATACTATAGTCTATAGACTATAGATAGTATCTATAATTTATACATATTTAAAACATTGTAATTATAATTACATTTTACTATTTTAGGCATTACAAAAAGGTTCGATGATTTGTTGAATGATACATTTCTTATCATAGCTGCTATTTAAGCCACCCTTCATTTAAGACAGCTTGGATAAAAGATGTTTAAACAGTTTAAATCTTTTACCAACGATTAAAAAAGTAAGAATGACTGACTTTTTAATGTTAGTAATATTTTTTGTATAGGTATTCATTAATTTTAAGTATTAGTATTTACTTTTAAATATTCACATTTACATAATCAAAATAGGTTTTCATTAAATTCAATACTCCGCTGCCAAGCAGTGCTTCAGTGGAGCGGGTGTTTAGTGTGGGTGGAGCAACCATGACCAAAAAGAGAAGCAGTATGACCGATGACAATTTTGAATACATTATGTTTTTAAAATGTAATAAACATTTATTTAATAAGTAATAAATAAAAATGATTATAAACCTACTACCTATGTGTCTACATTACAATAATTAGAAACCCATTTTAAAAACCAAAAGTATTTGAAAAGTATTCCAAATACTTTTTCAAAGTATTTGAGTAGTATTTGAAATATTATACAATTAAAGTATTTGAGTAGTATCTTAAATACTTTAGAAAAAATGTATTTGAGTATTTACTCAAGTACTTATTAAAAGTATTCTTTACAGGACTGTATTTACCAAATATCTCGCTATCGACGGTAATACCCGCACAACGGTTATTAATAATATCAACATCCATTGTATTCATAGTTTATTTCGTAGATAACCAAACCACAATATTTTATCTTTTAATGTTATCCTGACAACCACCCCTATCCCCGGTGCTCCCCTCAACTCTTAGTACTGTAAATGTCATATTATACCCCCCTATTACATGCGTTTATTCTTCGTTTAAAAATAATGGTCGGTATAAACAGAAATTTCATGGCGATAGGCGTTTTAGTTGAGTAATAAGAGCTATGTTTCAGTAACATATTTTTATTACTATTGTTATGAAATTGATTTGTATCCCGGTAAGCATGTTTTCCTGTGTTGCAAGAAAAACATGGAAATGCATGAACTTGCGAGCCCTGTTATGATAACATACTTAAACTTGTTATAATGTTATTTCGGGACTTAAAATGCAATAAAAATAGAAAAATTATCTGTGTTTGTATGGTAAATGGTTAGGCATAGCTCATATTATACTAATAAGTAATAATATTTATTACATTAGCACCGACAACAACACAATATAATAATGTTATAGCCCCGTTCCCACGTACGATGGGTTATTTTTAGAATGTTTTTACCAAATATCTCGCTATCGACGGTAATACCCGCACAACGGTTATTAATAATATCAACATCCATCGTATTCATAGTTTATTTCGTAGATAACCGAACCGCAATATTTTCTCTTTTAATGTTATCCTGACAACCACCCCCCTATCCCGGTGTTCCCCTCCACTCTATTTACGGTAAATATTTCATATTATACCCTTTGTATTACGTGCATTAATTTATTCTTCGTTTAAAAATAATGGTCGGTATAAACAGAAATTTTATTGCGATTGGTGGCCCTGAAAAGGGCCGTTTTAGTTGAGTTTTTTTCAAAAACGAGGGAATTATTTGGAGCTGGTGTACTTGGTCACGGCTTTCGTACCTTCTGAGACGGCGTGCTTGGCTAATTCACCGGGCAACAAGAGTCGGACTGCAGTTTGGATTTCCCGGCTGGTAATGGTGGAACGTTTGTTGTAGTGGGCCAGACGGCTGGATTCGGCGGCGATGCGCTCGAACAGATCGTTGACGAAGCTGTTCATAATACTCATGGCTTTGGACGAAACCCCGGTGTCGGGATGTACTTGTTTCAACACTTTGTAGATGTAGATGGCGTACGATTCTTTCCTCTTGGGCTTGCGCTTCTTGTCAGACTTGGCGATGTTCTTTTGTGCCTTGCCGGACGACTTCTTCATCGCTTTGCCCGCGGATTTACCTCCTGGAGCCATTTCGAAAAGTTGTAAATAGACTTGTTGACGACTGAAACGTTGTGGACTGAATGATAATTCGCTGGAATAACGGTGGATATATATTACCAAACCCAAGCGACATGCCGTTCGTTGATTGGTGGAAATACTGCAATGATGACGATATAAACAGGATCGTCGATAAATCCATGGTAACTAAAAATAGTAGGATAGTCACGAGCACGTTATACGATTTTGTCGAATGAAAACCACATCGTTTGGTAATGAATGTTAACCAAACGGTGTGACGCAGTATCGTAGTGTCGTTTATTTCTGTCCAATCACAGAATTGCTATCCACATTTTTACTATATATACGACAATTTCGGGGGAACTCTGCATCAGTTTCATTCAGTATCGAATTTGAACTACCCAGCACTACTACAATCATGAGCGGACGCGGCAAAGCAGGAAAATCGAAGGGAGGCAAATCCAAGACCCGATCGTCGCGCGCTGGACTCCAGTTCCCCGTCGGTCGTATCCATCGTCTGTTGAGAAAAGGAAACTACGCCGAACGTGTCGGAGCCGGGGCACCGGTATACCTGGCCGCCGTCATGGAGTACTTGGCAGCTGAAGTTTTAGAGTTGGCTGGTAATGCCGCCCGTGACAACAAGAAGTCTCGTATCATCCCCAGACATTTGCAATTGGCCATCAGGAACGACGAGGAGTTGAACAAATTGTTGTCCGGAGTAACAATTGCTCAAGGTGGTGTGTTGCCCAACATTCAAGCCGTGCTCTTGCCCAAGAAGACCGAGAAGAAGGCTTAACTTGGCTTACCCCTTAATCACCAAACACAATTTAAAACGGCCCTTTTCAGGGCCACCAAAATTTTTAAATATTCCAATTTAATCTTTTCAGTACAGTACTTTGTAAAGTTCGTTGGAGCCGTCGCTACTTATAGACGACGGTTAAAATAGCGCGGTTGTAGTATGTGGATCACGTAAATAGAGTGACTGCGTGCGTTCTTTCCAATTTTCTAGATTATTAATACACAATCGTATGTGACCTTTCAACGTAATGTACAGTATATGTACCCATTATACTTTACACGATTTCTAAGCTATACCACACGTCCCACACCACACACACCCCGATTAATAGTTTTTTATTAAGTAGCAATTGAAGGTCATATAATTATTATGCCCATCTAACCTACTAAAATAAATCTCTTTACAAAATTATTTTATCAAGGATAATTACAGAAATGTTTGTATTTATTATAGTGTTGGATTATTTTTATATATGTTTTGGTATTAATATTTACGTTTGGAGAAAAAAAAAATTTCAAAAATTTGTAACTTTATGAGGTCTTTTTAAATAATCCGAGGAAGTTATTTCACCAGCCAATTTAACTAGTTGAGTCGGTTCATAAGTTGATCGGAAAATTAATTGACAAGTTAAGTCAAAAAGTTAAAAACTATATAAATTGTTATCTCAACCTTAACTTTTTAACTAGTTAATGCCCCCACCTTTGATAAAATATAATATATACTCTAAATGTTTCATATACCCACGAATAATGTTTTTTTGAGTTTTGAGTGTCAATTTTCCGACAAAATATTAAAAACCACTACTCGCCCAGTCAGCCGACCCTACTCGTGTTTATTTTGTTAAGAATCGATAACTTAAAAGACCCGAAAGGCCGAAACTGTCGGGAATCGAATAATTCGACAATGCCAACGATGTCCACGAGACCACGACGCTTAAAATATAAATTATAATAAACGAGTACACGACACTACCAGCTGATTATCGTCTGTTTACGTATAGAGACTATTTTTTTTTTTTTATTTTTTTTTATTTTAGAACCTTTAGTTACAACTATTACAGTTCAACAATTATATAATTATAGTGATTACATAAACCAATTTAAAAATTAAAATAACATGATACAATACATATTGATAGTAATTAAACGATAAGAATACAAAGAGAATTTTAGTGAAGATAATGATTATGATTTATATTGGGGGAAAACATAAATATATAATTAAGGAGATACGGTATTCTTAGATAATAATGAGTTTAAGAGTGTGGATAAAAGTGAAATTAATGGGGTAATGAGGGAATTTAACTGTGTAACGAATTGAGATAAGACATTTGATATAGAATAATTATTAACATTGTTTGAGTTGCTTGAAGTTGCTTCTGCGTATGTCTTAGTCCTGGATTTTCCTTTTTGTCGGGTGTGCGCGAACTGGGGCTCCGCAGGGACTGGCAAGATCACCTTTGAGGGCAATAGTGGTGGTACAGGTGGCGTGGACTTGAGGAGGCCATTCTTATGCTTTTTATGATAAGTGTTCAGAAATTTCTTTAGTGAAGGACAACCTTTGTAGTTCGCGGTATGTGCGCCAGAACATAACGCACACTTCGCAGGCAGTTCCGGAGATTTGACACAGTCCATGGTGTTATGGTTGTTGCCGCATTTGACACAACGAGGTGATTCGCTACAGTACGAGCGAGTGTGACCGTATCGCTGACATTGTTTGCATTGTGGTGGGTACCGGGATTGATGTGGTTTTTCGACGACTATTTTGGAGTTTAGTAGAGAGGATAATTGGAAAATGCTCAGGTTAAAATCCCTTGCTTCTAGGACAACAGAGAATAGAGGTAGAGCCTGTTTGCTAATTCGGTGGCGGACGTTTAGCACACTTATGATAGAGAAGCCCAAATCCCGGAGGGCCCTCTCTATGTCTTCAACGGGTATAGTATGATGTAAATGGCGGATAAAAACTTTGAGAGGGCGGATATGACGGGGTGCCCACGTGTGGCATTCCAAATCCGAGTCGTTGCAATAATCTACAAGTTTACTGTAACCATCGAAATTACGAGGTTTTATAATTAAGGAGGAACCCTTGGCGGTAGCCGTGAAGCCATCGGTACCCATCAGAGAAATTAAATCTGCTTTCAACGAGGAGTAGTTAGTAACATTACTTATGACAATAAATTGGCGGTGCTGGCATGCTCGTAACCTCGACTTTTCCATCATCGAGGTGGTTTGATGGTGGCGTAATAGGTACATGTTGAGCTGTAGGTGAGACTTCGACGGGAGGGGGGCTAAAAACCTCGGGGAGGTTGTCAGCCCCGGAGAGGGGAGCGAACCGATTTGACGTCACGTAAGACTTGCTTTTCTTTAGGCTTGTATCGAGATTTGGCGAAGAGGAGGACGACAAATTTCGTTTTGTCGACTTTTGTGTATTAGCGCGGGATATGACAGACGGGTCTGCGTATTATCGTGCTGAACACGTGAACATAATTAAATAATAAAACTGATAGTAATATTGCGTGCGCGACGTAGTAGACGTGCGTGCTCCACGGCGGACAACACAGTACTTGATAGAGACTATTTATATGTTGGTTTTGTACGATTGTTAAACTTTTTACTCACTTAAAACCCGGACTATCGTACCAAAACCAACATGCCGCCATCAAGCATATACAATTGCTGTGTTACGTACAGTACATGCAGCGATCCATACGCCGCAATGAACAAAGGTGTAACTCGGTTTTTACAATTTTTTTTGACATAAATAAAATGTTATTTCACCACCCAGGATAATATTATGATAATGTTATGCGCTGCTTTGCCTGCTAACCTAACCTAACGTCTTGTAAAGTTGTAACTTATAGTAGGCATTTCGTATAATAGCACTGAACTCGAAAACTAAAAATATTGCATGGTAAAAAATTTATAATTCATAACATAATTTACCCTTAGAAGTCGGTATAGCCGCGTAAAAAAATTATTAACTAGTTAGTGCCCACCTTCGATAAAATATAATAACATACTCTAAATACCCACGAATAATATTTGTTTAAATCCTACAAAATAACCAAAATCGGTATTCTTGGTCTTCATATTATGTAATTTCGTCCAAATATGAACTTATAATATCTGTAAGATATAACTGTGTTCATATATTTTTTTAGATTTGTTGGTTACAGTGTGAACTATTCATGAGAATCCTTGTTTTAAATTTAACAACCCTTAGCTATACAATTTGACATTATATAATAATATTTTGAAAATTGTTTAGATTTTGATAAATCTTTTCTACATTTAAACAGTTGAATTCTATTATTGAAAAAGTCTATAAATAACTCAAAACGAGTCAAAATATTTTTAAAATTAATTCATGCACAGAAAATGATAAAATAAACATTTAATGAAAATGTCCAAGTACCCACGGTTTAATAGGTTTTGAATAAGGACAAAATAAGAAAACCGTTGTATGAGAATTCGTTAATTTACGGGTGAATATCCAATGTCTAACCTCAAACGCTCGTAAATAATTAATTTAAATTTCCGGTAAACATTATTTTTTTTTGTTTTTGTTGAATTTAGGAAAACCTGAGGTGTACATTTCAAAACTTAGATATACATAGAATTCAGACGCCCATAACAAATTATCGAGGAGTGACGCTAAATTTTTTTTTTTTAATTTCCACCAACAACATTACTTATTATGGAGACTGTTGTAATATATTTTCAAGTTATTTGACCGAGCAAAATTGTGTGTTTACCGACAATAATTAAAATTGAATGAATTAAAGTCGAAATTTACTTGTACATCAAATATTACCAAACGTCGGCCACCTACCTAAATTAACAATTAATTATTATTCGTTCCATCTACAGAACATAAGTAAATTTTGGTGGCCCTGAAAAGGGCCTTTTTAAGGTATAATAACTAATGATGATCAAGTTAGTGTCACAATTAAGCACGTTCACCGCGGATACGACGAGCCAATTGGATGTCCTTCGGCATGATCGTGACACGCTTGGCGTGGATGGCGCACAAGTTGGTGTCTTCAAAAAGACCGACCAAGTACGCTTCGCTGGCTTCTTGTAAAGCCATGACGGCGGAGCTCTGGAAACGCAGGTCGGTCTTGAAGTCCTGGGCGATCTCGCGCACTAGGCGTTGGAACGGCAATTTGCGGATCAACAGTTCCGTGCTCTTCTGGTAACGACGGATTTCACGGAGTGCGACGGTTCCGGGACGATAGCGATGTGGCTTCTTCACTCCGCCGGTGGCGGGTGCGCTCTTACGTGCGGCTTTGGTGGCCAACTGTTTCCTGGGCGCCTTGCCTCCTGTCGACTTGCGAGCGGTTTGCTTGGTACGTGCCATGTCGTGACTGTTTGTTATTCGGGAGATTTCAGATAAACGAAATGAACGAAATGATACATCAATAAATAAAAACACCTCTATTTATACACAAATCGGAACCGTATCCGTCGTTCCCGTTGGTCGGCAAGCGGCGGTTAGTTAAAGAGTGGGAGAAATCAGGTCGAGCATTTCGATTGGCCGTACCAGCGCCGTAAAACGCATAAATACGCCGACGTTTCGTCTGCTCGGCATCAGTCTACGTTCAGCGTTCAAAGCAGCAGTTCTTCCAGTACTCGACAAGAAATCTCAAATCATGACAGGACGCGGTAAAGGAGGTAAAGGTCTTGGAAAAGGAGGCGCCAAACGTCATCGTAAAGTGTTGCGTGATAACATCCAAGGAATTACCAAGCCCGCCATTCGTCGGTTAGCTCGCCGTGGAGGAGTGAAACGTATATCCGGTCTGATCTACGAGGAGACCCGTGGAGTGTTAAAAGTATTCCTGGAAAACGTTATCCGCGACGCCGTCACATACACTGAGCACGCCAAGAGGAAGACCGTTACCGCCATGGATGTCGTCTACGCTTTGAAACGTCAAGGCCGTACACTGTATGGTTTCGGAGGTTAATCTGCGTATTTACTACAAAAAACATACTACCATTAAAAAGGCCCTTTTCAGGGCCACCACACATCCTATCACAATAATATTATCCAATTGGCGTACACCTGTTATTCAACAACCTAATAATAAATTCCAAATTATTCGACCCCTGGTCCTCTCCCACTGAGATACATAAGAATATACTGGAGCGCGGACTCGCCCGTGTTTGCATGTTAGGAAAAACAGGCCGTCTCATCTGCCGCTACCCCCACCACCGTATGGCGTGAAATTGAGCTCCCATAAAAATAATATTGAAAGGCTACACATTTTAACTTAACATAACTTTGGGATAAATGGTCGTATTGCGTTGACTGTGGTACCAACTTTTTTGTGTTCATGTGGACTTCAAATTTATATACATATATATTTATTTAATTTACTAAAAATAAAAATTATGTGAACAACATTTTTATTAATGAAAAAATAACATTTTTCTTAGTTTTATAAATAAAAGTTGGGTAATTAATACAAACATAATATTCGTTAATACATAAATTTATTAAGTACATAAAAAAACTTATAAATTTTTAAATAAAACTAATTTGGAAAGCTTAACCCTTAATGAAGATTTATTTTTTTGTACTTCACGAATATTGTACTCTTTTTGATAGTGACGCATTCTTATATTAATAAAATGTCTAGACTCAGTCTAATAAAAAACATTATATTTTTTCAAATAATAATGCGATATTATTTAATTAAAAATGTATACATTTTCAATTTAAATTACTTAGGCTAAGATCTGACAATTTAATACAATTTTCCTCTTAAATTTATCTTACAAAAAAATACAATTATATAAAAAATACATGAGGACAATCATTTTTTTTTTCATACAGGTTTCAAGTTCAATTTTCGACGAAATCACAATTGGTTCTCGGAAAATAATTAGTGTAACTTACCATATTACTAATAGATATAGAAATTACTAATAGCATTTAACAATGTAAAAATATAATAAAATATAATTTAATACCATTTAAATATGTTAGGTAACCGGCTCCACTCAATAATCGTTATTTGTATGTACATTGATTCATCAAAGAATTCAAATGTAACACATCCATTACAATGGCTTACTCAACGGTGTGTTATACTCGACACCTACTAAACACAAAAAACAAAAATGACTTGCCGGTTTATTTATTGTTCATAATCTTTTTATTAAAAGCTGCAAAACAAAGATTCGTTGATTATTTCGACTAGATGAAGTTGTTAGTTTTTTTACTATCGTTTTTGAAATTAAAAATGTGAGTAATTTTTTTCTGGTATTCCGTAATATTATGCTAGGTGCGAATATTTGCCTAAAAAAATATTAAAAAAATATTTTTAAGGATTTACCAAAATTGAAAATTTTAACTTTAAGACGAGCAACTAAAGTTAACTGCCGAATTCAAAACAATAACGGTAAGATTTTTTCACTCTCAAGAAATTTACGGATTTAAAAATTTAAAAATTCCAAGTTTGTTTTGACCAGTCCAGAATTTTACGAATTTTTAAATATTAAATTCAAGATTTTTATGTGCCAGAATTATGCCGTCCAGATTTGCATAGTTCAGAATTGTATGGATTTTTAATTATTAAATCCCAGTACCGTCCTATTTTTTACGTTTTAAAATTGTACCGTCCAAATTTGCACCATCCAGAATATTATGGATTTTTAATTTAATAATTACAGACTTTTACCGTCCAAGTTTTTACGTACCAGAATAATTGTAACGACCAGATTTTTACACTGCAGGTTTTTACGTGGAACCATTTTTTTATATTCTTCAAAGTCTTTTCATGAAAGTAGTAAAGTTATAGCGTATTTGGTAAAACTGAAAGTGTAGATAAATACATTTACGAGTTCATTCATTTCTGCAGAAAAATCTCGTTTATTTAAAATTACTGTACAATGTATATCAAAATGTAACACTGCAGTTCGTAAAATAACTACACGGTATACACATAGAAGTACTAATTTAAGTTAAAATTAACAAAAACAATAAATTACTCTACACACATATTTAAACTATGTATCTTAAATTATAAGAACAATTTAAATTATTTGTATTATATTATTAAAATATCATAGAGTTCAACACAACACAGTCTCTGAAGATAGTAAAACCAAAGTCTTTTATACAAGCATGCCTCACAGAATTAGAAAACAACTTATAAGAAGTACCCAATATTGTTATTGTCTATTAATAATAATGTTAAAATCGAATCGGATACTTTTTGAACACGTAAGTGTTATGAAACTTATAAAATAGTTTTGTCTCCATTTTAAAACTGAAAACAAATATCTTGATTGTAAAAATCACGAGACTAAAACTCGTGTAATAAAAATCCAACTTGTCATAAAAATATCAGAGTTACATGTCAGATCTAAGGTTATGATAATAATATGTTATACAACGGTGCTATATCAAAAATAAAAGTTATAACTTATAATTCATACACAACACGCCAAGTCTTTCGAAATGTGTTAAGTAATACAAAAAAATAATAAAACTAAATTCCTTGTACTACAATTATATTGATGTTAATGTACACAATGGTCACAACGTATATGTTACTGTTATTTATATCGCATATGTATAAGTTGTGCTTATGTTTGTACGTATTTCTTGTCTATGTCTATGACGTATATGTTGATTTTGAGCTATTGCATATGCGGTTTTTTTAAATTTGTTTAAATCCTGCACTTCTAATAATGCAAATAAACGTTTTGAGGTTTAATAATATATTATTAACTTACGTGCGTGCGATGATAAAACAACAAAATATTTGTTCAATTATTAAACACATTTAATAGTTAAGACAAAGGATGCGCCAAACGAGGTATGTGCATCGCGGTCGTGGACTTAATCGTTCTAGTAGGAACGTTTAACATTAATTTGATTTTCATCAAAATGTTTGTCATCGTCATTTTTACAGCATAATAAACAATAATACTATGCTTATACTTTGTTAAAATGTGTTATTTATTAAATATTTCTATTTTCTATGTGAATTTCAATCACAACGTGCTTTTGTTGTTTAGATAACAAAACTCATTAAAAATTATCAGCGAAATTCAGTTTCACATGATTGGCTTCAGAGGAATTGTTAATTTGAATATTGAAAGAAATATAATTCAAAATATAGTTGAAAAATCATAAATTTTGCAAAGAAAAATAATAATCTTTTTTTATTGATTTTAACACAGTCTGAAAATAAAAATCCAATTTTAATTTTTAATTTTTATTTACAACCAACTATTTCCATTTCAACGATATCCGAGATAAATAACTGATAATCTATGTTTATTTTCTAGTCTCATTATAATGAATATTTTTAATTTTGTATGTTCTTCTTGTATAAACAGGAAAACCGTTTAAATAATGGAATTTTGTCGATTGCAGATATATTTTTATTTATAAAAAGATACACAGATTCTGTCACCAAGGGCATTAACTGTTAATTAATTAAGCAACCAATTCTGCTAATTTTAAGTTGTATCTAAGTTACTTGGTATTGCCTTTTATACCAAAAAGATTGCCAACTATAGTCGAATCAGGAAAGTATGTGTAAAATAAAAACTATAAATAGCAATTTTATCAATTTCTCATAAATTAACATAGACACTATTAATAACATAATATACAGTTGTAACATATTAATATTAATTATTATAGATACAATTTTTCGAATCAACTCACAAGTAAGTTGATTGCTTTAACAGAAAGTTCTTCAAAAAGTATAAACTGGTGAATATTTTCATAATTTCATTAGAAAATATACTCTTTTCCAATACTCACACAATATAATTTTTAAAACTGAAAATTATTTAATATTTTAATAAAATAATTTATAAAAAATGTATTTGGTTTATTATTCATATGTTTTTATAACTATACTTGGATAAATAATTAACACGCAATAGGTCGACATGCATGATACAATATAAAAATATTATAACATGATAATATTTATAGATCTATTAATAAATAAAACTAAGTAGTTTAACGTAATCAATTCAACTCTGATAAACTAATATCATTGCAACAACGAAAATTATTAAAATACTCTTTTAGGCAAATATTCGCACCTAGCATAATATTACGAAATACCAGAAAAAAATTACTCACATTTTTAATTTCAAAAACGATAGTAAAAAAACTAACAACTTCATCTAGTCAAAATAATCAACGAATCTTTGTTTTGCAGCTTTTAATAAAAAGATTATGAACAATAAATAAACCGGCAAGTCATTTTTGTTTTTTGTGTTTAGTAGGTGTCGAGTATAACACACCGTTGAGTAAGCCATTGTAATGGATGTGTTACATTTGAATTCTTTGATGAATCAATGTACATACAAATAACGATTATTGAGTGGAGCCGGTTACCTAACATATTTAAATGGTATTAAATTATATTTTATTATATTTTTACATTGTTAAATGCTATTAGTAATTTCTATATCTATTAGTAATATGGTAAGTTACACTAATTATTTTCCGAGAACCAATTGTGATTTCGTCGAAAATTGAACTTGAAACCTGTATGAAAAAAAAAATGATTGTCCTCATGTATTTTTTATATAATTGTATTTTTTTGTAAGATAAATTTAAGAGGAAAATTGTATTAAATTGTCAGATCTTAGCCTAAGTAATTTAAATTGAAAATGTATACATTTTTAATTAAATAATATCGCATTATTATTTGAAAAAATATAATGTTTTTTATTAGACTGAGTCTAGACATTTTATTAATATAAGAATGCGTCACTATCAAAAAGAGTACAATATTCGTGAAGTACAAAAAAATAAATCTTCATTAAGGGTTAAGCTTTCCAAATTAGTTTTATTTAAAAATTTATAAGTTTTTTTATGTACTTAATAAATTTATGTATTAACGAATATTATGTTTGTATTAATTACCCAACTTTTATTTATAAAACTAAGAAAAATGTTATTTTTTCATTAATAAAAATGTTGTTCACATAATTTTTATTTTTAGTAAATTAAATAAATATATATGTATATAAATTTGAAGTCCACATGAACACAAAAAAGTTGGTACCACAGTCAACGCAATACGACCATTTATCCCAAAGTTATGTTAAGTTAAAATGTGTAGCCTTTCAATATTATTTTTATGGGAGCTCAATTTCACGCCATACGGTGGTGGGGGTAGCGGCAGATGAGACGGCCTGTTTTTCCTAACATGCAAACACGGGCGAGTCCGCGCTCCAGTATATTCTTATGTATCTCAGTGGGAGAGGACCAGGGGTCGAATAATTTGGAATTTATTATTAGGTTGTTGAATAACAGGTGTACGCCAATTGGATAATATTATTGTGATAGGATGTGTGGTGGCCCTGAAAAGGGCCTTTTTAATGGTAGTATGTTTTTTGTAGTAAATACGCAGATTAACCTCCGAAACCATACAGTGTACGGCCTTGACGTTTCAAAGCGTAGACGACATCCATGGCGGTAACGGTCTTCCTCTTGGCGTGCTCAGTGTATGTGACGGCGTCGCGGATAACGTTTTCCAGGAATACTTTTAACACTCCACGGGTCTCCTCGTAGATCAGACCGGATATACGTTTCACTCCTCCACGGCGAGCTAACCGACGAATGGCGGGCTTGGTAATTCCTTGGATGTTATCACGCAACACTTTACGATGACGTTTGGCGCCTCCTTTTCCAAGACCTTTACCTCCTTTACCGCGTCCTGTCATGATTTGAGATTTCTTGTCGAGTACTGGAAGAACTGCTGCTTTGAACGCTGAACGTAGACTGATGCCGAGCAGACGAAACGTCGGCGTATTTATGCGTTTTACGGCGCTGGTACGGCCAATCGAAATGCTCGACCTGATTTCTCCCACTCTTTAACTAACCGCCGCTTGCCGACCAACGGGAACGACGGATACGGTTCCGATTTGTGTATAAATAGAGGTGTTTTTATTTATTGATGTATCATTTCGTTCATTTCGTTTATCTGAAATCTCCCGAATAACAAACAGTCACGACATGGCACGTACCAAGCAAACCGCTCGCAAGTCGACAGGAGGCAAGGCGCCCAGGAAACAGTTGGCCACCAAAGCCGCACGTAAGAGCGCACCCGCCACCGGCGGAGTGAAGAAGCCACATCGCTATCGTCCCGGAACCGTCGCACTCCGTGAAATCCGTCGTTACCAGAAGAGCACGGAACTGTTGATCCGCAAATTGCCGTTCCAACGCCTAGTGCGCGAGATCGCCCAGGACTTCAAGACCGACCTGCGTTTCCAGAGCTCCGCCGTCATGGCTTTACAAGAAGCCAGCGAAGCGTACTTGGTCGGTCTTTTTGAAGACACCAACTTGTGCGCCATCCACGCCAAGCGTGTCACGATCATGCCGAAGGACATCCAATTGGCTCGTCGTATCCGCGGTGAACGTGCTTAATTGTGACACTAACTTGATCATCATTAGTTATTATACCTTAAAAAGGCCCTTTTCAGGGCCACCAAAATTTACTTATGTTCTGTAGATGGAACGAATAATAATTAATTGTTAATTTAGGTAGGTGGCCGACGTTTGGTAATATTTGATGTACAAGTAAATTTCGACTTTAATTCATTCAATTTTAATTATTGTCGGTAAACACACAATTTTGCTCGGTCAAATAACTTGAAAATATATTACAACAGTCTCCATAATAAGTAATGTTGTTAGTGGAAATTAAGAAAGAAAAAAAATTTAGCGTCACTCCTCGATAATTTGTTATGGGCGTCTGAATTCTATGTATATCTAAGTTTTGAAATGTACACCTCAGGTTTTCCTAAATTCAACAAAAACAAAAAAAAATAATGTTTACCGGTAATTTAAATTAATTATTTACGAGCGTTTGAGGTTAGACATTGGATATTCACCCGTAAATTAACGAATTCTCATACAACGGTTTTCTTATTTTGTCCTTATTCAAAACCTATTAAACCGTGGGTACTTGGACATTTTCATTAAATGTTTATTTTATCATTTTCTGTGCATGAATTAATTTTAAAAATATTTTGACTCGTTTTGAGTTATTTATAGACTTTTTCAATAATAGAATTCAACTGTTTAAATGTAGAAAAGATTTATCAAAATCTAAACAATTTTCAAAATATTATTATATAATGTCAAATTGTATAGCTAAGGGTTGTTAAATTTAAAACAAGGATTCTCATGAATAGTTCACACTGTAACCAACAAATCTAAAAAAATATATGAACACAGTTATATCTTACAGATATTATAAGTTCATATTTGGACGAAATTACATAATATGAAGACCAAGAATACCGATTTTGGTTATTTTGTAGGATTTAAACAAATATTATTCGTGGGTATTTAGAGTATGTTATTATATTTTATCGAAGGTGGGCACTAACTAGTTAATAATTTTTTTACGCGGCTATACCGACTTCTAAGGGTAAATTATGTTATGAATTATAAATTTTTTACCATGCAATATTTTTAGTTTTCGAGTTCAGTGCTATTATACGAAATGCCTACTATAAGTTACAACTTTACAAGACGTTAGGTTAGGTTAGCAGGCAAAGCAGCGCATAACATTATCATAATATTATCCTGGGTGGTGAAATAACATTTTATTTATGTCAAAAAAAATTGTAAAAACCGAGTTACACCTTTGTTCATTGCGGC
>JANEHU010001001.1:0-49663 GCA_027563435.1 Nasonovia ribisnigri | reverse complement strand
ATTACATCATAATGGAAATGATACATTATCGATTTTGAAATATCTAATATTGCAAATCCTACATAAATAGGTTTATCAAATTTAATTTTTTCCTTTTTCATATGAATTGCCATTAAATTTTTTGAATATATAGTTCTATCTTTAAATGTCGTTTTACACATTAAACGATGAGCTTTTTTCTCGTTACATACTAGTGTCATTAACATCCTTTTTCTAACATTTTCCATACTTTTTCCATACACACTGTTAATTAATAACTTCCAAAATGCACGTTCAAACTCATTTCGTGACTTAACCCTCATATTTGTACATAATTCGATATATGGTTCCATCCATTTAGATTGTGAAAAACGAAGAATCCTATGAACTTTTTTACTTTTAATCCATTTAATCCAATGGCCTGCTTCAAATTTCTATAATGTACAATATAATTAAATTTCGATTCTAATGTTGTTAATAGTTTTTTCACTTTAGAATTTGGAGGACATTTATTTTCAGGTAAAAATGGGAAATCGTTATGATTTTCATGTAATTCTTTTGGATAAATAACATCTACTTCTAAAATATAACCATATTCAGCATCATCTTTAATTTGTGTTATATCTATTGAGAAATCGTTATACCACTCAAAATTGTTAAAAGGTAAAGCAGATAGCATAGATTTTCCATATAGATTTACACAGTCCAGGTAAACTAACCACGATACAGGTTTCTTTGAATCATAATTAATATTTTTGATATTAGGGATGTTTGCTTTTACATGTCTTTTAACTAAATTACAAATACCACCACGTTATCCATTCTCCAGAAAAATTTGAATATCATACAGTTTAAGTCGTGCTAGTTTAACATTAGTATGTTTCAACATACAATCGAATGCAAATCCTGGAGCAGTCATGTAATGTGATGCGTCTAGTTTAAGTGTTTGCAAACAAAGATCTCTAAAATTTTCAAAAACGTCTGCAAGTATACATACATCAGTTGCTAAATATAAGTCACTATATTCTCCTAATGTTTTTAAATTAAATCTTTTCCAAACCTCGTGAGCATGAGCATAATCTTCATCACTAATTTCTTCATCTTTCAACGAATTATAAAAGAATTGTTTTGATGGCAAGCAAGTTTCGTTTAATTTACTAGGATTGTCAATATACTCATAAGGAAACACACCTTTACGTGTGACTAAATTTAAAGTCGATAAAGAAAATATGTTAATGGTTTCTCTAAATTTAGATTTGTCTTCAGATAAGTTGTTAGCTAAGGAACTAAGAGAATCTGACATAAAACGAAATGTATCAATAAATTTTATACTAAATTTGTCAATAATTGTTTTACTAAACGATATATATTTTTCCGATGAATTGCGTATTACATGAATATCATTTTCATTACAACCAAGTTCACGAACAATGAAATGACTGTCATAGGTTAAGTTATGAAAGTAAATCGGTAGAAACGAAACATTACTTAATTCAAAGTTACAATTTAAACAAACAACTGATCTAAAACGTCCTGTAAAGTGATTATGGTCTCTTACTCTGGTCAAATTATTATTTTTAAATGATTTGAAACAACATTCACATATTTTAGCATTTTTAAATTTATTCTCTTCGTCATTAGTTAATTTAATCATTGGTATATTTATTTGATAAAGATTATAAACCTTTGTACCTATATCTATCATTGTCTTTATGAAATGTTTTGCTGCATTTTGATTTCTGTAAACATTAAGTTTCGTTGGAATTTTATATTTTTTTATTAAATGTTTAGGTATAATATTATAATCTATTTTCACGTAATATGCATAACTCATTGGTTTATGTTTATGTGTTATCAGTGTTTTAACTTTAATATCTTGTTTATTGAATTTAGGTTTTAAATAGCATTCAAAGTCGGAATAAATTACTATTGGTATTCGTTGTGTTCTTTTAAAATTTTTAAAATAAATAAAATCATCATCGCCGTCTTCAAACATTATAGGTCTTCCTAGTTTGTGCTTCCCACAAAGTTTTTTATGTTTTTTTAATCCATTATCACCCCATAGTTTATATTTATAAGGGGTATTACCAAAAACTGTAAAGCATCTTTTACATAAAATTAATTTAGATTTATGTTTTGTCTTTTGTCTACGAATAAGTCTACAAAAATTATTAATAAAACAATAATGCGATGTTTCATCTTCATTAATCAAAAGCAGATCGAAATGGTTTTTTTCTTCTACATTATTCATATATAATGGGAAAACAACATTTTTTCTATCTAAACTATAAACATTAACCGTCACATTATTTATACGTTCAAATGTTTTAATTTGACTAACAGGCGTTGGAAAATCGATACAGTGAAAATTTAATCCGCTTTTTTTTTCAAGCATTTTAAAATATTGTTTGTTAAACTTAGTTTTAACTGTACGATTATTATATTTTGTTAAAATTGCATATTTGAAACATTTGGTATCATTGTTTTTTACATTTATAACAGCTTTCTTATTTCGTATAAAATCAGGCAAAATTATATAAGTAGATCCGGTTAACGGGTTTACAATATTAATCCTTAGTTGTAATGCATCAATTGATTCTAAACTCCAACCACTTCCTCTAGTTACAAAGTCCGATTCTTCCTTGATAAGCTTATCAAACATTTTTTTTAATAAATTTTTTAAATTTTAATTTGTAAATGCTAACATATTCTCTGTTTTAAATGAAATATCTCGACGTTCCTGCGACGAACACATGTTCGTAAACGCAGTCGAGATACAAGTTAAATTTAATACTTGATTGCTGTGTCATTTTTCTTAATTTACAAACTATCATTTCAAAACCGTAGTCAAAAAATTGGTTAAATTCTATGAAATTAAAATCGTTTTTTAAAATAAACGTTTTTGAACATTTTTTAAATCGATTTAACTGAATAAGACCGCTTCCAATTACGTTCATGCGAGTTCTTTTTGTTATAACGTTTCGCTGCATTTTACTGAAATTAAAATAAGTAGAAATGTTATATTTAAATTAAAAACTAAAAAGTACGCGATTATCATTATTGATTATTATTACAGTCGTTAGCGTTAACCATTGATCAATTAACATATTTATCATATTTCATGTTATTATAAGTCTTAATGATAAATTATAATATGAATATATGATTTATGATAGTGATATATACATGATAAAATATTAAGTTAGGTATTATATAACTCGATAAAGGCTAATTACCAATTTAAAAGTACAACAAATTAAAACTATTACAAACTATTGATAATAAAGATAAGACAATATTATTTTAATATTTTACTTAAAATGTTCTCATAACTGATTTTCATACATAGGTAATTGAAAATACATTTCGTTACTTTTACGTCATTAACTGCGTCGTGTATACATGTAATATCATGGTTAAGATCGCAAATTAAATCATGTGTTTCTTTCAATGATACAAATCTACCATTTTTAATTATATAACCTAATTTATAGCTTAATATAATTTCATTATTTTGAAAATTAATTAATTTTAAATAAAATATTTTATTATTACCAGTATCGTATGCAGTCATATTCAACATTATATTTGAATTAAAACCTAATCTTAATAAAATGTTTTTATCTGAACTACCGTTCCATAGTAAAATAATTGCGTTTTGGTTATTAAAATTAAGATAGTTTTTTAAATAATTTTTACTTAAATTAGAATTTTTTGTTTCCATAGCTAAATTTAATTCATTTAATATAACATTTAGTTGATCTGGTTTCGTTTCAAAAATTTTTAGCAACAAATCTCTGGTTTTCATATAGGAAAAATTATTCATTAATGTTATTCTTCCATCAGGTGATATTATTAGTGGTCGACCACGCATACGTTTAATTTTTGATTTTATGTGAGTTTGTGTTATAGCTGCAGAAATAAGTATTAAATCAGTACATTGATAATTCGTGAATTCAAAATCGATTATAATTATTTTATCTTTCTGGTTTTGCCTGTAAATATAAACAATTTATTTAAAATATTAGTAATATTTTTTTTAACTATAATTTAAATATTAAATTTAAATAAAAAAATATTTTATGTGTAACGAAATATATATATGTATATATATAATTTTATCATCTTTTACTTTAAGTTTTTTTAAATACATTGTGATTTACTAAATATATTTTAATTAAACATAACATACTGACAACTGAGTTTTTAAATTTTATTTAAATTTTAGATTATTAAAACTATTTTATTTATTTACCTAATATAATGATTTAATTTGATATTCATTCATTTAATATTCTATTTTTTAATATAATAATTTTCACTAATATTTGAAAATGGGTGAAATATATTTATTTTTAGTGAATTATAATTTTATAACTTACATACTATATTGTATTAGCCACTTGATTGCTGAACGTATATCTTAAACGAGTCTTAAACTGAAAAATGATTCGATTCAATCACAAATTGTTGATGGATTAGACTAGGTATTTATCGTTATTTGTTGTTTGTCTGAAAATAAATAACATATATTAATTATTTTAATTTTATATAAACTTTAGATTATTTAAAATATATTATTTTTTATTTTACATTTTATTTTTTTTTATACGATTTATTTCAAAGTTTAATATTATATATATATATATATATATATATTTTTTTTTTCACTGAAATTTGGAAACAAAATTAACATATTTAATTATTATCAATCATATTAATATTTAAAAAATATAAATAAAGAAATACATACGTAAAATCTTAACTTACTTATTATAATATATCAACATAAATAATCATATTAATCATCAATCCAACCGTTATTCACTTTTCTTGGATATTGAATACTGACTTGGGAAAACAGTAACTGGAATTATATTGTATTGCGACGTGTACTTTTCGATCTGATTGATTTCTGCGGATAATTTATTAACACGTGAATAAATAATTGATATAACTTTAATAAATGTATACTATGAATGTGATTGACGTTGATCTGATCATTACAACACATATCTGCAAACTTGAACACTTCACATCAAACATATTAATCGTAACTTACTTATTATAATATTACTCACTTGATTATTTGTAAAATGAATTGATGTAAACACAAATTGAATAAGAATTAAACTGATTATTTAACTTAATATAAAATTAGTATTCTATTTGAGTTAATGATTATTGAATTTTGAATGACTATTAAAACTTGGAAGACTCGTGTAAGCGGCGATGCGGCTGTAATAAAATCCGCGACTTACACTTAGAACTGGAAGGTTAAAACACTCTGATGCTCTATGTAAAACTATCATATATTTATATGAGGCAAGCCTACCGTAATTACTTACGTCATTGATCCGTAGTCGTATGGCGTGATATTGAGTGCTGCTGTTTTTTTGAACTTTATACTCTCGATTTTTTATATAGAATCAGTATTAATGTTTGATAAAAAATAGGTAACTAACTAAAAAACCGCTTTAAAATATTGTTTATTACATTTAATTAGCAGATTATGGGAAACCACGGTCAAGCACTTTTACGCTACATTATAATATTATAATAATTATAAACTGCCAACAGTAATTTTTATGATTATATATGTAAAAAATCATTGCAAATTATTGACGTAGGTACTCAGATCAAACGACCTCTAAGCACAATTGTGGAAAGCCTAAAAAAAAAAATGATGACATAACATTTATTTGATATTTATTATACCTAATTAACTAACCATAATACCTGAACGATGATCACACCATATTACACCTCTACAAAGTTATTAGTGAACATATTATAAATACAGCTAGCAGACATTGAGTAGGTATAGTTAATATTAAACCACAGCATTATATCGATACACCATTACATAGCCGCTTGCCACAAGACTATAACAAGCAATACACTCTGTTAAGGTAAGTGTTTTAAAAAATCTGTTACATTTAAAATCTAACTGATTAACGTGTTTTTTATTTAAGGTAAAAAAAAACAATGGCTTCCTATTCGATTGTATCTGGTGAGAGCTCGTCAAACGAAGATGTGAGTAAATACATTTGTGTGTGTGTGTGTGTGTGTGTGTGTTTGTGTTTGTGTGTGTGTATATTATTTATAATATGTAAAAAACATAATTTTATATTTGATATATTATTAATATGATTGTAATTTCAGCATGAAAGCACATATTCATAAAAACCTACAAAAATAATAAACAAGCGGAGTAGAAAAAATGATTCTAGCAATATAACAATAGAAATAGTTTTCTTAACCATCAATCCAACCGTTACACTTTTCTTGCTAAATGACGGATATTGAATACTGACTTGTAAACGATAATTTACATCATATTGTATTGCGACGTGAACTTATTGATCTGAATGATTTCTGTTGATAATTTATTTAAACGTGAAGAAATAATTGATACCACTTTAATAAACGTAAATTATTAACGTTGATCTAATCATTACAACACATATTTTCACACTAAGTATATTATATTACTTATACACGTATTGTTATATACTAAACTGTTTTAATTGGAATTGTTATAAAAACTGAAGTGAACGTGAAATCAAATCAAACAACGCATAGAATTATTGCACTTACCTGTTCCGTCAAACTTGTAACTTAAATTTAAAAACTGGTTATATAATTAAAGCTTCATGCGTTATCTTAATTGACATCAAGTTCACGAGGTATAAAATCAAATATTAACACATTTAAGTTGATTAATTCAATATTTATTTATAAATGAATACAAATTATTAAAAATATAATTTATTTATACAAGTAAACTCACTGTGAAATTGTGAAAAGTTTGTGAATATTTTACTTTATTATCTTATTATAATGACTTAAATTAAAAAAAATGGCAAATAATTGTGTTACGTGTGGACGTATTCGAGATCGTAATATGAATCCAACCAATTGGAAGAGACATATTAATGCTTGTGCATTAAAAAACAGTACTAACAAAAGGAAAACAAATTTAAACGAAGTACAACTGCAGTCAAATTCAATTCATAATTTTTTTAATAAAAGGATAAAAATCCAAGCCAATAACGGTAAGTACTAATACTTCTTAGTTTTTAATCTAATCAAATTTCCCTGATATATCCTAGATACAAACTTAATGTGTTTAAAAAAAGTTTTTGGTAGGATATTCAATATTTTTAATTTTTTAATATAATAATTGTAAAATGTAATTTTGTTTTTCAAGTATCTGGTAATTCAAATTCATTGGACCACAGTATTGCAGATGAGAGACATGAGTTGAATATCGAATGTAGTATGAATTTGAACAATGATTTAGTTAATTCTATTAATCCAGAAGGTAGTATTTAAATTATTAATATTTTTAATACAATTCAAAAATAATCTTGTGATATTCTAGTATCTGGTAATTCAAATTCATTGGACCACAGTATTGCAGATGAGAAACATGAGTTGAATACCGAATGTAGTATGAATTTGAACAATGATTTTAAGTTATTTTAATATTTTTACCTAATAACAAATAATCAAAATTAAGTTTCGGTTTAAATTAAGTTAATTTAACCAACCACCCTAATCCCCTAATATCAGCATTAAATTCCGACTCCATTCCTGGAAATCCGCCTCGTAGGCTAAAGAGAAGAGATTTTTATTATTTGTGTATAAAATATTTTTATCAAAAATGTGATTTAAATAATTCTGCTGAAGCAGATACTGCTTCGGTTGTTACTACATAAAAAAAATGTTATGACAAATTTCAATATTTTCCCAGTTAGTTTTTAAATTATAATTATTATACAGGGAGTAAATGAATCACTCTATAAGTGAGTACATTAATTTTCTTGCAAAGTATTGACTATTTCCAAATTATTTTTTTTTCAAAATTTTAGATTTATGCTTTTCTAGAAGTTTATAATATTTTTTCACCCATTTAATTATTAGTTAAACCACTATTTATACTTTTGATTATCGAATGGCAACATATAGTTAAAATGGCATAACTTAAAAAAGCTATTATTTTCGTTAATACCCTGTTGCTAGCTTCTCACTTACTGAATGTAATATTTTGTAATAGTTTTTGTTAGTATTTAGTTAATTAGTGTTTGTTATTTAAAAAGTAATAGCTGGAGAGTTGTTTAAAATAAGAATTTAATTTCTACATATTTGTTTTAATAAAATTATATTAATTACTTATTACAGGGATACCCATCATAGAAACAACTAAATTTGACAATGATCCTGCTTATATCCCTAGTCCTATATCTGCTGAACTATTGAGTTACTTCGCCAACCTTGGCCCTTGCCAACCAACACCAAATGATTTACCCCAACATTTATTTAAAAAAAAAAAAGACTGGAATCATATGAATAGATCTTTCCACGAGTCTTATTATTACAAAAAATTGGCAAACAATAATAAATCTAGAAGACTTTGGCTATCTTATTCACAAAGTAAGGATCTTATTTTTTGTATTTCCTGTAAAATTTTTGGTTTACCAAAAGCACAAAAATCAAATTTAGCTTTGAATGGTTCAAATGATTGGTCAAATATACAAAGAATTATTAATAATCACAAACATTCACATAATCATATACAGTCAGAAATCAGTCGGGGTCTTTATTTACAAAGTAATCGAATTGATTTAAATGACCAATTAATTATATGTGCTAATCGTGAAGTGGCTAATAATAGAGAAGTGGTTCGAACTGTTATTGAAGTATTGATTTTTGCTGCTCGAAAAAATATATCGCTACGAGGACACAATGAAAATGTTCAATCATTAAACCGCGGAAATTTTTTAGAACTATTAAAAGTCATAGGACGTCACAGTGCACCTGTTATGATGCATCTTGAAAAAATAAACAAAAGTAATAATAACAGATTAACATTTATGTCTTCTAAAAGTCAAGAAAAACTGTTGAGTATATTAGGTGAAATGGTTCGAGCACAAATATTGAAAGATGTGAAAAATGCTTGCCATTTTGCAGTTATAATTGATACCACAACAGATATATCAAAACAAGAACAGTTTACATTTATAGTGAGATATGTTAACAGTACTGGTGTAATAGAAGAGCGATTGTTGGGTTTAGAAACTGCAAGTGATGCTACAGGACAAGTATTATTCAATGCCTTTTGTACAATAACAAGTAAATATGACATCAACTGGGAAAAACATCTGTGTGCACAATCATTCGATGGTGCAGCATCTATGCAAGGAATTTATTCAGGTCTACGAAGTTTTATTCAACATAAAAATCCTAGAGCAATTTACGTTTGGTGTTTTGCCCACATATTAAACTTAGTAGTGGTAGATACTTGTGATTCATGTACTGATACTAAAAATTTTTTTGGAGATGTTTAATCATTAATATTTTTTCTAAAAGCTCGCAAAAGAACAGCTGTTTTTATTGAATGCCAAAAAAAAATTTATGAAGATGAGAGAGTTTTGCGATTGAAATGTTTTTCAGATACTCGATGGACCTCGCATGGTAAAGTTTTAAATGTCATATTTTGTAAATATAAGGCATTGATTGATGCTTTAGAAGTCTTACAAAATTCTAGTGATAGAATTACAGCATCTAGTTCAAGGACATTTTTAAAGACAATTTCAACTTTTAAGTTTGTATTATGTTTAATATTTTTTAAAAATATTTTCATTGTGACTACACCACTTTCTAACTACCTACAGTGTAAAACTATTGATTTCTTTAAAGCAATACAATAAGTTAATGTGGCAAAAAAAAAGTTAAGTGAAATGCGATCAGAATGCAAGTATGAAGTATTTATTAACGAAGTTAAGGAATTTGCGAATTTAAATAACGTGCCAGAAAAAGACTTTAAAGAAATGAGAAAAAGGACGAGAAAGTTACTTGCAGGAGAAACTCCAGATGATAATACAAACGTTTCTTCTATGGTTCAATTTAAAATTAAGACATATTATGCTGCTCTTGATAAAATAACAATTTCATTACATGAAAGATTTAGTCAATCACAAGAAATATTAAAAGATTTGGCAATATTAAATCCTGATCGTTTAATGGCGAAAGATTCACAAAATCTGCCAAGTGATTGTTTTCAACACATTTCAATGTGGCTTGAAAACATCAATACTGACCAACTTAAAGACAGAATATATTCAATTTAAAAATAATATTTATGAACTTATAAATGGATTAGAATTACCTACTGAGATTCATTACGACACTAGCAAAGTACAAAATACTGAAATTGATGAGATTGATGATTGTTCAAGCATTGACGGAAATTTTAATACCATGGATGAAAGTATTGATTTGAATAATGAAAAAATTTTTGAAAAAATTTTGAAAATGTAACTATTACAACTATAATTCAATTATTGACAAAGTATGGACTTGACTCAGCCTTTCCTAATTTGCATGTTGCGTATAGAGCTCTGGCAACAATTCCAGCATCATCTGCATCAGCTGAAAGATCTTTTTCAAAGGTAGTAATTAAGTTTATTGTTTTTATAAATTAGTAATACATAATAAAAAAAATGATTTAATAAACTCTAAACATGAAATTCTAGGTGAAATTGATTAAAACAAGACTTAGATCAACAATGGGGCAAGGTAGATTAGAGAGTCTCTTACTTCTGAGTTGCGAAAGAGATATTCCAATAGATATAAATATTGTTATTGATAAATTTTCACAGTCTTCAGATCTCTTAAAAAATGCATTAACTTTTAAATAATACTTCATTTGAAGTTTGTCATTAAAAATGTCTATTATTGTCATTGTTGTGACTTGTTAATAAAGTTCTTAATTAGGTAATTTGTTTATTTTTTTGTATAGTTTTTATTGTGATGGTATTTTTTTTTTTATATATAGAATAGTATTGTATATTTGTATGTATATATGTAAATGTAATGTACTTACACAATAGTTTTAATTTCAAATTCATATGCTTATCAACTACTTAAAAACTTGACAAATATTTACTTTAAATCTAATACCTACATAGAATTGAAGCAAGTATAATTATTTGTATCATAATTCGAGTAAAATTGAAAACTGAGGTAAGGAGAACTGCTCCACAGATTTGTGAGCCTTGCCATTATATTCAAGTCAGAATTTGGGGGGGGGGGGGGGTAACCAAAAAAAAAAAAATTTGTTCTAGGTACGTCTCTGATTAGGAGGTGGTGGTGGTTGTATATACTAAAATATGAAATTTCTTCATTTAAAATTAAAGTTCAGTACGCCACTGAGTAAACTAGTAAGTGATAACATTATGATTTAGACTGATTATTACAATCGCAAACATGAGCGGATTTTACATATTCGTTTTTGACATTTTCAATAAATTAATTTCCCTTACACAGTAAAACAAATATACATTTAGGATTCCATTTTGCGTGTTCAACCCATGTAATGTCCTCTTTTGTCCATTTTTGCAAGATCAGCCCACAATAAAAACATTGAACTACGTCATTAACGTTAGTGTACATAAAACCAGCTTCGGATAACGAATATTTATTTTGACACAAAGTAGATGGAAATGTATTATATGATTTTAATCTTGACAAAAATGTTGTATAATCTGTATATGCTGGATACGAATTATTACGTACCAAATAAACTAATGAAGGAAAATCATTGGAAAACTTCTGTAAATTCATGGTTTTTAATAAAATTAAAAAAATTACTTGAAAAAATCGACTCAATAAGATGATTTACTAAAAAAAAATAACACAACTTGGTTGCACAACGGTCCGTTAATAAATGACTAAATGTTTTAAATTAATTATGTCTAAACGTTTCTTAAGAAAATTACAGGGAGATCGAATATACTGCAAGCGGAACTTTTCCCCTTGAACTTTTTTGATCTCCCTGTAAATTTGGAACCAGACTCCCCAACCACCTATTTGGAATTTTTAGCTATACGGTGATCGAATGTACTGCAAGCGGAACTTTTCCGCTTGAACTTTTTTTTTCTCCCTTTAAATTTGGAACCAGACTCCCCAAATTCATACTACTAACCCCGTAACGTATATATATTATATATATGTAATTCCCCACACCATCCCTCCGTCAGGATTCCTTTAAATTATAAACAAATTGCCCATATATCACCATTTAACAAAAAAAAAGAAACAAACGTGCTTATACGGCACGGGCCGTTCGTCGATCGCCTTGCTCTGGTGCTGACCGTGCCCGGTGATTTTTATTCAAAAGTTAAAACCGTTACGATATTATTATTTGTTCTCCACCTGTTTCCCTATTAATTTTGTATTTGCCGTGTGCCACATTATTATATTTAATTTGTATTTGCCATGTGCCACCCTATACCTCGTGTATCTGCCGTGCGCCACATTATTATATTCATTTTGTATTTGGCGTGCGCCACACTATTATATTTCTTTTGTATTTGCCATGTGCCATCTTATACCGTTATTTATTTGTATTTGTGTATAATACACTCACGTGGTTACCTTTAAACAAAATCATTTTTATTTTATTTAATTATTTTCCCCACATAAATCTTGAGGCTTTCAGTAGCCCATGCGTGCATAAAGCCTGCGAGTTCCACCGACTTGACCCTCGGGTCTCACGCGGTGCGGCTCACAGGTCACGAGGAAAGTGTTCCCCTTTTCTCGTGGGTGGTTTTTGGCAGTGTCAAAACTCCAAACTCTCACAAGTGTTTTTAGTTGTTGTACAGTTCTACTCCCACTTTCTACTCGATCATTAAATTGTGATGTGACAACTGCCCAGGATTGGTTTTTTTGTTTTATATTAAAACCATCAGTCTAAAAGGAATATTTAATACACACCAATATTGAGTATAATGTTATATTAATTAAGGAACATTTTTGAAATACATACTTTAATGTTTTCAATAACATGTTTATAAGGCGTTATTAATGTTATTAATAAATGTTTCTCCTGCTCTGAAAAGTTTTTTGTTCGTGTACGTTTCATGTCTTGTTTCGTAGTCATTGTACAACTTAATTACAAATATATCTAAATATCAATGGTACTATACTACTATTGCAGATACTCCAGTAGTGGACAGTGGAGACAGTGGAGATAGTGTAGTACTCACTACTCCTAAGTCATAATAATTGTCATGCAATCATAATAAATTAATATGTATAATGTATAAGTATTAAGTATAACATTTTTGTTATCATTATTCAAATTGATCAATATACATTACATTTGTGTTATCATTATTCAAACTAATCAAATAAAATGTGGTTTAATTTATTTGGTAACCACGGTTATCAATAATTTAATATTTCTTTATGGAACTCACCTATAGTCTTACACAATCATTAAACCTTACCGGACCGGTAAATTACTGGGCTGGTAACGAATTTACAGACTGATCTTTATGCAAGCCGCCCTTATTCTGTAATAAAAGATTAATGATGAAAAAATCGCCGATCATCTTGGCGTTGGCTACACTGAATACTCAGTTTGTCTTATAAACCAAAGTAAGCACCACAAAAGTGCAAAATAAAAATAGAATAAAAATTTATCTTTTCTTTACATTTAGGTACTACATACAAAATAATAATTCACCAATTACCTTCCTTAGGTTAGTTACCTTTATGGCTTATGCCTCTATGTATTTCAAATTATTTCACATTTATAATCACGAAGTTACTACTAGGTATTTTCATTGAATAGTTTGCATTGCTAATAAAGAAATACTTTTATTAACCATTGGTGTTAATACTTTAATACTTGACTTATAAGTTATTTTAATAATATTTACAATGTCAAAATATCCCAGTGGTTCAGCAAAAAGGAAAATTAGAATAAAAAAAGATGAAGAAATAAAGAAGTTGAGAGGTTCATTAAATATGTTTGTAGTAAAAAACAATTTGGATAATGCTGGTAAGTAGTATATATACCTATATTATTAAATACTGGGTGGTTGTTGAAATTCCTAAAGTTAAGATTTTCTTAAAACGAAGGTCGTTTACTAAAAACTTAGTTTAGTATTTACACATTTACCTAGTTATAACATTACATTCTGCACACAACTGTAAATAATATGATGTGAATATGTGATAATTTTTTAAATATTTTAGTTGACAAGTGTGCTAAAAATGTAATTATTAAAACAATTGAAAATACTGATGTGGAATCTCTGGGACTTGTGATGATACTGAGCCAGACATATTTGATAAACCAGGTAGGAACCTAAATTAAACTTTTCAAAATTATTAAAATTTAAAAATGTAAAATGTACAAAAAACTAAGAGGATAAGCATATCATATTTAATAGGTAGAATTATTTATAATTATGTTGATATTTATTACTTAGTTAATGATTTAAGTATAGCTTTAGCATACTTTTTTTGTTTATAATTTGGAATTTTCATTTGTTGTTTAATTTATTATATTGATATACCTATGTAGATGCCTAAACTAGTTGTTCACTTGTTCATAATATTATTATTATAAATTGTTATGAACAATTTAGTTTATTGTATTTAATAAAGTGATTTTTTTGCTTTTAGTCGATATCTCTTCCACCAACTTAATTAGTAAAACAAATGAAAATACTGATTTGGAATCGTCTGTGACTTGTGATGATACTGAGTCAGGCATATTTGATAAACCAGGTGAAATATATTTATTAAAATATAGTTTTCTTAAAACTAAACTGAATAAATTTATAATCATAATAATTACATCTATTTCAAGTGATATTAAATGCAAAAAGATATTCATATAGCTTTTAAACAGTTCAATAATTTTGATATTCATTACTCACCTTATAATATGTATAGTAAATTTTGTTTTATTTTTAGGTTTAGATTTAACAAATGATTATCCAACTGACCGTGGACATTTTAAAAAGTTTGATACTGTAAAAGCTGATTTGAAGAGAAGTATTTTATTGCATGGACCATGTAAACCAACCAACATAGAATTTCCCTACAGGCCTGATGGAAAAGGTATTCTTAGACTTTTTCAGCACAGTTTTATCACAAAACTACAAATACAGAACTATGTATACCCAGAATATGGTTATGCTATTCAGTCATTTTAGATTGTGCATACTGTGAAGTATGTTGGCTTTTCGCTGATAGGCAAAATAGAAATTTTAAAATAAATTGGATATTAGGGATTAATCATTGGCACCATATTGGAGAAAAAATTGGAACACATGAAATTTCTCAACAACACATTCAAGCCACTGAAGTCTGAGTACGTTGGTTAAAGAACGAAACTATAGACCAACATATGGAAGATAAAATTATTAAAGAAGCTAGTTTTTGGAGAAGTGTTTTAATTAGATTAGTCAAAATTATTTTATTTTTAACTGCGTAGAATACTGCTCTCCGAGGAAATGAAAACAGTAAAATAAATAATACAGAAGGAAATTTTATCAGGACTGTAAGGCTAATGGCAGATTTTGATTCTGTTTTAAATAATCTGTTGTATAATGAAAATAATAAAATAAAATACCTGAGCTGGAAAATTTAAAATGAATTAATTCATTTATTATCCTCAGAAGTATTAAATATATTAGCAAACGAAGTAAAAAGATCTAAATATTATTCAATAATAGTAGACTCGACACAAGATATAACAAAAATTAATCAATTGAGTGTTATACTGCGTTATGTTGTTTTAAACTACGAAACAAAATCATTTGAACTAAAAGAATCTTTTTTTGGATTTTTTGAATTAGAGAACCATGGTTCAAAGGATTATGAAAATCTTATTTATTACGTGTTGAAAAAATACAATTTAGACATCCAAAATTGTCGAGGCCAGGGTTACGATGGTGCAGCAGTAATGAGTGGAGCTTACTCAGGAGTGAAACAAAGAATATCTTCTACTGTGTCGAATGCACATTATTAATGCACACTGTTGCGCTCATAACCTTAACTTGGTGATTTGTGATGTAGCAAAATCGACACAAGTTGCTTCTAACTTTTTTACGACATTACAAACTATATTCAATTTTTTTAGTTCTAGTTGTCTTAGATGGGCATCACTTGCATTTGGTGATGACACTGCCAAAACAATCAGACTGAAAGTATTAAAAAAAGTTTGTCCTACTCGCTGGGAGGCTAGACTTCATCAGTATCTGCATTAAAACAAAGATATATCGGAGTATTAAAATCATTAACGTACATGAGTTTATCAAGTAATAAAGTAGAAGAAAAACATATGGCAATTTCAATTTAAAAAAAAATAGAATCTTTTGAATTTTTGTTTATGTTATGTTTGTGGGGACGAGTATTGCGTCCTTTGCATAGTATCTCTAAACTTTTGCAGAAGCAAGACATTGACTGATGCCTATACTTATATGCAGCAACTAAGGAATGACTATTGTAGTGTAGTTGAAAATGCAAGCAACCTGGCAATTAAATGGGGTATTCCAACTGATGACAAAGTGGCTTGCCAAAAAAAAGCAATATTGTTTTTTGATGAAATAGATGGCGACAGACGGATGAATATCACACAACATAATTTTAAAATAAAAGTATTTTTACCAATTTTTGACACAATAATATGTCAACTTAAAGATCGGTTTAAAGGTTTACATAACGTTTGTAGCATTTTCTATTTTTTGAAACCTCAAACGCTTTTAGGACCAAATGAAATTACTATTAAAGGATCATATAACTTTATACACATGTATCAATCAGATATAAGTTCTGATTTAACGAGTCAACTGATATCAATCAAAGAAATTCAAAACTTAAGATAATAAAAAGCTATTTAAGGAATTCAATTGGACAAGAACGACTGTCCAATATTTCAGTTTTAAATATCGAACAGCTACGTACAAAAGAAATTGATATAGACAAAATATTAACACATTTTTCAAATATGAAAGCAAGAAAAATGAAATTTGATTAAGTATGAATTAATGCATTGTTAAGTTTATTAAAATTATTTAAATAAATAATACTAGCTAATCCCGTGCACCTTCGCTGCCCGTAAAATATGACTACTCTTAAAAAAACTGTGAATATTCAACTAATTTTGTGTGTAACTCACTGCAGTAAGTGCAACTCAGTCACCCTTGTAGGCAACCCGACTACGTCGGATCGCGGACAACGCCGATGAGCGGCTACATGTGTAAAAATTCAATTTGATGCATGCTTGTACTTGATTTGCCCGATGAACATTTGGAGACAAATAAAATAATAAATACTTATTTCTACTAATTATGAAAAATTGTGATTATTCAACTCCTTTTTTGTGTAACTCGCTGCAGTAAGTATAACTCACCCACCCTGGTAGGCAATCTGACTATGTCGGATCGCGGACAACGCCGATGAGCGGCTATAATATGTGTTAAATATTCGATTTAAAGCATGCTTGCACTTGACCTGCCCAAATAACCAATAGCAACCAATAGTAAATAAATACTAATTTATACTAATTATTTATCCTATAACCAATAGCAACAATTTACAAACAAAAATTATTAAAATCAGCGAACCTATTATTATTATTATTTATTATTATTAACGTCATTATTTATGATAGTTGATAACTCCTTTGTTTTTAAAGTTAGAGAATCGATCAAATGCCATAAACCTTCTCCGCAATGAGCTTTTCAATTAAAAAAAAAAATCATAACGATCGGTTTAGTAGTTTCCGAGAACATATCACTCATAGGTTTTCATTTTCACATTTGTATATTAGATACATTATATAAATACAGATATGATTTCCACAGAAACATAGAATACAATTGTTACACAAAATAATAATCATTTATCATTTGATCATACCTTTTAATTTTATCAAAAAAAAAAAAAAATATCTAGCAGCATTTTATATTATTATGTACCCCCTATAGTTATAGGGCCCGAAATTCAATTCTGCCCTGGAGCCCTAAATAACTAAGTTGCGGCACTGCTTATGTTGCAATGTAGCAACAGATAAACAAATCAAACAATTTTATAATAATGAAGAAAAATTAGCTGAACAGGCAGACAAACTTAAAGATATTTTTGTTTCTAACCACAAGGACCTATTACAAATAACTACACAATAACCACAGGAAATAGAATAGAATTATTAAAAAACAACTTCAAAAACTTTGTTAAAGAATAAAAGGACAACAAGATGTTAGAAATAAATAACTATGATAATTTAATACAAGGCACGCAAGAAATAATGTTCAACATAACAACCAGCTTGGTTAGATTGATTAATATTATGAGAGGGACTCTAGAACACAACTACATTGCAAATTAGGTAAAATACCTCCACAGGTAATCAGTACCGAAGTGTTATTTTATGACCTGAATAAACTTTCGAAACTATTAATAGTTACAATACGAATTAGTAATAATATTAGAAAACATTTTTTCATATTACAATCTACCAATAGTTGAATGCCAATTTTCGGAATCAAAAATCTTAATTAAACTAAAAATACCAATTAAGGAGAAATCAACTAATTGGAAACTATTTCAATACATCCCTGCACATTTTAAATGTCGAGATTCTATTTGCCTAATATTTTCAGAAAAAACGTATGTATAGCAGTAAATACCGAAAGTGACGACCATAGAATAGTTTTAGGTATGGGACTACAACATTGTGACCCCCCAATAACAAACTTATGCTACATTCCTAAATTCACTTCAGATATTACTCTAATACCAAAATGTGTAGAAGCAATGTTCAAAAATCTCCGATTAATTCAAATAAATAAGTTCTGTTACTTCCAATGTTTCAAACAACAGGAAAATGAAGAAGTAATAATTAAACAAATTGGAGTAAACACATTTGCAATTACAAATCCCCAGCTGACATTAATAATAAGAAAATCAATAAAAAATGAATATACCGAGACACAGAAACTAAAAATAAACTACACACACCCAGGTCTAATTAGGATGTCCTTTCCCTGCAACTATGAACTTTTAAGAAACGGGAAAATACTTATTCCTAAAATGTTTTAATGTGAACTCAGCAACCTAAATAAATTTACCATATAAAGAATATTACCCACGTCCTGGACCAATATTAAATCATTAAACATTGTTCACGAAGCACAGAAAGACCAAAATATGTACTTTTCAAATCTAAGTGAAATACTAACAAAAACTGGACCAAAGAAATTCCGAACTATCATATAACTAGGCAGTTAAAAGATCCCGAAGAATATTTTAAAAAGGTTATCCTAGAAAAAATGCCACAACCTTTAATCAACGACTTTCGAGGCGACATAATATATTTAGTATGCAGCGTTGACCGTAGCAATAGGATTTTTAGCATACAAACTATTCCCCGTCCTAATAAAAATAGATTTACTAAATCCCCCACCAATACCGGCAAGACAATAATAAAGAGAAAATCTTCATAACCGAGAACCTCAATCATTAAAGAGCCGCACTATAGTCATAACTGATACGTCAGGTCAAACAAATACAATAATATGAACGACAAAAAAAAAGTAGAATAAAGAAATATAATAAAACTTACACCTACAAATTATACACTCTTCAAGCAAAATCTTATATAAAGAAAAATATATAACAATGACGGCAGGCTACCAAAACGCTTGTAACAATGAACTATAAAATATATAATATTCATAAATATTTACAGATGAACGACATCGAAAAACACGCACAGAAAATAAAAATAAAAAAATTACAAAAAGCAAGGTTTCAAAAGACTTGTAAACTTTATAGAGTCCCGAAAATAATAAGTTCACCAAAGAAACCAAATAAACTAATATTAATACAATCAAAAAGAGAACCTATCACCTTTAAAAATATTATGAAAGAATTCAGAAAATAATCAAATACACGTAATCTACAATATACATTAATGATTATTTGTAACATATCATAAAAAAAATCTGTTCATAATTACAATTAAATTTTATATTATAACCATATATTAAACGCCCACTCCAACGCATAAATTAAATATAACTAATTTAATATTAAATAAGAAATAAATTAAATTTCATGATATGTATTACTATTTTTTTTAATATGTAATTTAGTACCATTTCAGCAAAACCGAGAGCCAGGACAGCAAAAATGATTATACTCACTAACAAACTACTGTAATATTATAATACCAATCACATGTTGGAAAAATATTTAATATAATTAACTAAATATCTGTATAAAGGTTTATATATAAATATTATATTCATTTTTGTTTTTGTTTATTATATGCACATATTAAAGTAGTAGGATTAAATTAACATTTAAGCATAATTTTATAGTCAACGACGTGAATAAGCTGAGACATTAATGCCGGGTTTACACGCTGCGTAGTACTTGTCATTAGTACTTTCCACTCGTACTCGCACATTGCGTGTGAACAGAAAAAATAGTGCTTAAGCCGGGTTTACACTAGGATAGTACTCGGCCGAGTCACTAAAGCATGTTACTAAAATTGAGTACTAAATTGCGTCAAGTAAGTGTCCATACACAGTACAGTAAAATTGATTAGTGTTCATGTCTAGTGTCTACTAACTTTTTAGGTTAACTAGGTATGTGTAGCTGTTGTTGATTTGTGAGTGAAAATTGTGCATATATGTTTGTAATATTATAATATATTATTTAATTTATTTATTTAATTAAAGCCTATAATAGTTTATAATAAGTTTGTATAGATACCTATATCCTATAGGTTATATTATACATATTACGTAGGTATACAACATTTTCAATTTTATATATTATTATTTATATTTACTAAAGCAAAAATGGATAAAGCAAAAATACGAAAATTAATATCAAAACGTTGCTTATCAATCATCAGTCAGGAATTATTGGATTTGATTAAAGAAGAACAAGAAAGAAAGAAAAGAATTTGGATAAGAAAATGGATGGAAAAGAGAAGTACACATGGTGTTAGTAATTTACTTTTAAATGAACTAGTAGAAAACGACATTGCTGAATTTACCATCTGTATGAGGATGTCTCCAACTACGTTTCATACTTTACTTGATAAAGTTTATTCAAGAATTCAAAAATGTGATACTATCTTGAGAGAAGCTATTCCAGCCAAAATAAAATTGCAAGTGACACTGTCATTTTTAGCTACAGGAAATAGTTATAGAAATCTCCAACAGTCATTTCGAGTATCCAAAGCTGCAATCTCAAAATTTGTTCCGGAAGTGTGTGATGCAATTTAAGAACACTTGCAGGATTTTTTACAGGTAAAAACAAAAGTATTGCTTTATTGTAATTTTATTCCAAAAATGGTTGTATGTAAACATTTAAACATTTATTAACATTATAATAATTATTAATACTTAATAATTGACCATTTGTAAATTTAGTAGTAACATTTTTAATAACAAAACATATAAAATATTAAAATGTGTAGTTAACATTTATTTTCTTCAAACATTACCTTTTTGTAAATACAATAATAGCAGTAAATAAAACAAAAAATAAAAATAATACAACATAATATGGTTTGTTAATAAACTAAATAACTCTTTGTAAATTCTAATTATTTAAATTTTCAAAACTATTTGCTATATCTGTAGCTAATAAATCACTATTACAGTTACTGTAATGTTCAGGTGCTGAAATATATGTTGATGATGATGTACTATCTAATGATGACATTGGCGTAGAACAAGTAATGTCTTGTCTTGCATAACAAATATTGGGTACATTAGATCTAATTTCATTAAGCCTTAATTGAGTTAATATTCTTTGAATTTGTTCTTGACCAATTATTGCATTTTCAGTTGATAATTTCTCCAATTGAGAAGCAACATGTTTCCCAAAAATGTCATATTCATTTGGTTTTGATTCAGTAATTATAGTCTCATTTAATTTTTGTAATTGTTGCACAGTGGATGATAACTCTTGTAATCTAGATTTTTTTTTCCTTGGTTGTTCTATGCGGTTGGTAACATCCGAAGTAAAATCTTTATTCATTATTGAAGCATTGTTTATTTCAAGTGAAATATTATGTTCTTCACCTCTTTCGTGGTCATCCATACATATTAATTGACTATTTGTTTGACTTTTTGAGTCTACAACTGATGTATCCTAAAAACAATAACAATAGTTTAAAATATTGTATTCTAGGTACCAGACTCAGAAGAAAAGTGGAAAAACATTGAAAAAGAATTTAATACAAGGTGGAATTTCCCAAACTGTTATGGTGCTATTGATGGGACACACATAAATATTCGTGCACCAAGTCATTGTGGAAGTTTTTATTTTAACTATAAAGGAGTAAATAGTATCGTATTAATGGCAATTGTAGATGACAATTATTGTTTTCGCTACATAGATATTGGCTGTAACGGAAGAGTATCAGATGGTGGCGTTTTCCAAAATTGTGCAATATTTACTGCACTGGAAAATAATATACTGCCTGATGGAGGGTTTATTGTAGGAGATGATGCTTTTCCATTAAAAACATACTTTCTTAAACCCTATTCGCGAAAACAACTGACAAAAGGTGAAAAAATTTTTAACTACCGATTATCTCGTGCGAGACGAATAGTAGAAAATGCATTTGGGATTTTAGTCAGTAGATTCCGAATTTTTGAAAAACCTCTTTCTTGTGAAGTCTCAACTGCTGATAAAATTGTTAGAACGTGTTGTGCATTACACAATTGGCTAAGATCGGAATCGACCAAATATAACCGAGTTCACTGCCAACAATGAAAAATTTTGTTTCTTTTTTTGACCCTTGTAACTGAACTCTTTGAGTAGATTGTCATCAAACAGGTAGCGCATAATAGATCGAATCGTAGCTGGTAATGTTGCACGCCCATACCGACTTAACTCTATGACCTATAAAAATAATAATATTATTAATATTATTAAAAATGTCCTGTACCTATAGGGGTTAATTATATATAGTTATATTAAATAATATATTATGTAAAACATTTTTAAGTTTTGATGTAAACATATATATATATATATATATATAATGTGGTTAAACTCTTATTATTATATATATGTAAATATATTATCTTTATCAGCATAGTTAATGTTCTATAGAAAAAAAATTTTAATTTAAGAGGACGCTACACCCGCATGTGTTGTCTCCGTCTAACAAATGTAAAACATAGTAAAAACTGTTTTGGCGCGGGAAAGAACCGAGAAAGCTAGTCATAACTAAGAAACGAAATTTTTACCACATAAAAAGGAGAACTTTGACTGTGCAATGTCGTTTTTATTTTTTCTACATCGGAACTTCAAAAAAAGTTATTAAAGTTTGAAAAACACAAACAATAAATGGGTTTTAAAACAATAATAACTTTTTTTGTATAAGTGGTATCAAAAAAATAAAAACGACATTGCACAGCCAAAGTTCTCCTTTTTATGTGGTGAAAATTTCGTTTCTTAGTCATGACTGTAGCTTTCTCGGTTCTTTCCCGCGTCAAAACAGTTTTTACTATGTTTTACATTTGTAAGACGGAGACAACACATGCGGGTGTATCGTCCTCTTAAGTGATGATCTCTATATATTTTGGTTAATACTTAGTAGTTATGAATAAAAACACCAAAAAGAAAATTATTATGAATAATGAATTTTATTTTATATTTACCACTTTTGATTTGAAAATATTATCCGCGAGTTTACTTTCAAATTCCAGCAATGTTTCATCTGTTTTTAACGGAAGTATTTTATTTAGATAACTAAGAAAATCATCTTCAAACAAAACATTTGTTGAATTCCCAATTGATAAGTTATTATTACTAGAACTCATATTTAAAATCAATTCTTCAAGTTTTTCATTTTTTTCAATCAATGTTTTTATGTCATATTTCATATTTAAAACATTACGATTTAGTTTGTGAAGAATATCTAAACAGAAAAAAATTAAAAGTGCATAAAAGATTGAAATCGTTATTATTTTCAAAAATAAGAATGTTTTTACTTTCCATAAACAATATTTTTTTTAAAAAGAAATTGAATAAACAAATTACTTTATAGTTTAAATCAATAAAATTTATAAAGTGAATTTTTTAAGTTAATATAGTTCATACCATGATAAAGAAAATTCACTTTATCATGGTTCATAAACATTATGGAACATAGTATATTGCTATTTTACAAACCCAAAATTTGTTATAGGTATTTCAAGTTCAGTTTAAATTTTAAAGCATTAATAATAGTAATATAATTAACCTTATGTTTACCATTTTTATCAGACAAACTGAATACAGATGTATTTGATGATAATCCAAGTACATTTGATTGCGATTCAGTAATTCCTTTACTTTCAACAGTTGCAGATATCTTAAATGGCGAAGATGGAGTTGAAATGATTTTTGATGGTCCATAGAAATCAGATTGTGAGTTATTAAATTCTTCACTTTCAACATTCGATATTGTAAATGGCGATGATGGCGTTGAAATGATTTCTGATGTTCCATAGAAATTAGATAGCGATTTAGTTATGTCATCATCACTTCTAATATTTGATACTGCAGTTGATGACTTTAAAGGAAATTTTGTTGGTTCAGATCCTAGAATAAATTATACAGAACTATTTAAATTATTTATTAGGTACCAATTACAAATTAATAACTATATAGTTATACACTATACATACTACATACCTATTATTTTTGGAAATTAAAAATGTATAGGTAAAATGTTTTAAAAAAATATTGTATTTTTTTTTTAATGAATATTTTGCAGGTGAACTATTGTTCACATAATAATAGAGTAGTATAATTTAGTTAATCACTATACAGGATGTAACAAAAAAACTGCCTATAACTTTTGTTTTAATCAATATTTAAACATTTTTTTTTTTTAACTGGATGGTAAGTTGGAAAATTTGACTGTGAAAACATTTATCTAAGTCAAATCAGGTTTATTTTATAAAATTTCTTAAAATATCAATATATTTGTGGAGCAAGTCACTCATTCATTTGAAAAGTAAGTACACACAATATAACATTTTCATTCAATTTATTTTATAATTTTTATCATTCAAAATAAAAAATGTATGCTATACATTTAATCAGAACAAAATTATTATTTCATTATAGTCAGTTGTTTTTGTTACACTTCCTGTATATTATATACCACCTACTTACAACTTTTAACTTACCAGTAAGTTTTGGTAGCTTAGTATAATTGCTCAATGAACTCTGACTGTGATTTTTATTCGTATCAAATATGAGTTGTTTTCTTACTTTGGAACTACGTTGATAATTATTTAATGAACTTGGCAATACAGGAGCAGACGATACTTTGTGTGTCTCTATAATAAATAATACCAAGAAACATAATTATTAATATTTAAAATGTCTAAAGAATTATACCAAAAATTAAAATTATAACCATAATCTATATTACCAGAGGGTCTTTGCTCTTCATGTGGATAAAAATTTGGATCTGTATTGTTATCATCACTTTCAACTAAAACATACATTTTAAATTTTTGATTAGATATGAAGATTTTTTTTTAATTAAAAATAATACCAATAATAATATTATTGAAAATAACTAACAATGAATTTCACTGCATGGACTCCATTGTATTTTTGTGTCTTCATTCATTTTAATTTTTTAAAATTTTTTTATAGTATTAAACGACTTTGAATTATTTTCTTGAGATGACTCATGAGTTGATATGTCAGAAGTATTCTCTGCTTTTTTTGCCTTTTCTCTTGCAATCGAATAAGTGTCTAAAAAAATTAAAACAAAAACTGTAAAGGTAGGTACCTATAAAATATTTCTTTATCCACATATTTATTCAAAATAAAACTACCTAGGTACTTAAATTATATAATCAACACATTTTAATACATACCAATATTTTTTCCTAACTTCCGAGCAGGTAAATAATCAAAGTCGACTTCATTAGGTTGAATTCTACGGTCTAAAAATTTTTTATAATTTTTTTTTGGCCACGCACACTTATTTTTTTGAAACCAGTATGCTGGTACAGCTTCTACTGATTCGTCATCATCAAAAACAACAACAGACCACATTTTCTATAGTTAAAATATAAATTCCTAGTTTAATAATTAAATTTTTCTTCTATAAAGTTTAATATATTAACGGTTTTTTTTAATTGATTTGAATTATATCGTTGGATAAAAAAAATATTAATTTATTAATTTTCATTAATATTAGATTATTTTACAATCAATTAAATTTAATTATATGATATATATGCTAAATGTCATACAATATAACCATAAGGTATCTTAAATAATATTAAATTTTGAATAGCATAAGTGTTATAGAGCCAAAAGAAATAATAATAATAGAAAGACATAAAAAGACATAATAATAAATAATTATAATGGTGGTTATGAAAGTAAATACCTACTTATATGGATAATAATATATGTACTTATAGTTATTTGTAATTCTTAAAATATAATTAATATAATATTAAATTAATCATAATACATTATCATACAGTATGCTTATATATTATCTAAAACTGGTATATGATTTTTAGTGGAATGTAACAATGGAAGTAAAATCTGTTCATTATTATGAGACATAAGTATCATTTTTTTGTTGATATCATTAATATGATACCAAATAAGCTTATTGGATAAGTTATTAACAATATAAATATCTAAATGTATCGATCTTATAGCGATCTTTAAAGGACTCTAATATTTTGATCATTTATTTATCTCCAAATTAAATAATACAAAAATAATTATATTGAGAGATACCAGTATAATATATTGTATGATTAAAAACAATAGTAGGTACCTACCAACAAGATTTTTAAAAAAAAAACAAAGAACCTTACTGACGTCATTATAGGTAACCTGCTTGACAATTAAATTATATGTTAGTATTGTGCAATTATTATAAAACAGAACGTGTTTCTTAAACATTATAAAATGCTTACAGTCACACCACTCACATATACGCAGACCATATAATAATTTGTTACCTACTTTGTCAGTGTTCATGTACAAATGTACGATGTAGGTACCTAATACCTACAGTATTTTACACTTATATATATTTTTAGTTTTGACTATTATTATATTTATAAACTTAATGATATTTATATTATATACTTAATGATAATATTATATTTACTTACCGAATTAACTGTAAAATACGTCTTGACTCTTGATTTTAAAAGGGCGATCGGTATAACACTGTTAACTCGTTAACTGCATAAGTTTAACGTTTTAATCGCGCGTTCGGCGTGAGGTAACAATAAGTAAAGGACTAAGGAGTGTCAAGTTCAGACAACGGTTAAAAACTTAAAAATCGCTGTTCGCTACGGAATAATGGTTAGTAATAAAAGTTGCATTTGTATGGTGTACAGACTGGCGGCGGGAATACTGCGGGTCTGCGGCACTGCGCGTCTGTGCAACTCGCCCGAACGGTCGAACGGTGAGTCATATCATGTATAAATATTGATATCGTGATACGTCCATATGGAATTCGGTAAAACCCAGATAATTCAAAAATATCGTAACGACGCGACATAAATAATTAGATTACCGATAGCCGATAGCTCCAGAGCGTGTTTAGTGATAATAGTTATTAGTTATTACTAATAATATAGTTGTCCAGTGGTAGAGGGTTCCTCAATATATAACTGCTTGGCCGTAGATTGACTAATTAACAGATAACAAAATATAAATTATAATATGAAGAAGGCAAGATCAAAAACATATTTTGCTTGATATAATATAATATATAACACCTATGACAAAATAAATTGTCATGATTATGATAATACTATTATGCATTTATGCTATATTATTATATTATGTGGCAATGTGGCATATAGGTAATATAATAGGTATATGTTCCCGGTTCCGTAGTATAACCATGGGTATACAATATACATATTATATATTATTATATCGTGTATTATAATATACAGACATACAGTAGGTATTCTACTGTTTTAGATATATATATATATAAAATCCAAATACCACTCACTGACTGATCGCTGTATCTCAAAAACTACGCAACGTACGGACTTGAAATTTGGAATATAGGTTCTTCTCATATTTCCACAGTGCAATAAGGAGGGATTTTAAAAAATGTTGCGTTTTAGTGGAGTAATCAATTATCATAAATAATGACCTGTTACGTATACTTATACGTAATTTTTTTTTTATAGAGTTGCCGTTGGTTACCATATATCAATAGCATTTATAAGTTACCTATCAATAAAGAATTTATAGGGAATTGATCACCCACGGGAGGTGTTCAAACAGGAATTTTGAGATTTACGATAGTAATTTTGTTTATAAATGGTTGCCATGAGTTTTAAAGTTATTATAATAATAATTATTGGTTGCCGTTAGTCGAAAATGCTATTGATTATAGGAGAAATAATTATTGGATTTAGTATTTTAAAGTACCAAGAGTTATACTAATGTACTACGACTTTTTTTTTTTTTAATTAACCCGCGGCAACATTGGGTGATTATATGAGTTTGCAGGGGGATGAACGGTCGGTTGAAACAAGTTTTTGTATGTGTGGCAAGGGTTTTTTGCTAAGAATCCCGGGTGGTCACCCATCCAGAAGCTAGCAACACCGGTCAATACATACACATGTTGAATGTACGACCGCACCACAATTTTTATTAATATGTGCAGATTGCAGTTGGAAATTAAAATCCTATTTTTATATTAATGATGTATTAAGAATGTTATTTAATTATTGGAAGATTAATAGCATATCAATAATAGATTTAAAATAATATATAATTTTTTTAATTCTAATAGCCTATTAATAGTAATATCATAATATTATTTTATTATTCCAAGTTTAATATTATATGCATAACACTTACATAATATTATTTTTCATATAATTATTTGATGTCAATAAGATGTTAGTTTAAAAACATTATTTTTAAAACAAGTATTTTATAACAAATTATTATTTATTTTAAAATATTATTATTTTAATGAAATTTTAATATCATTACAATATTATCATTATGAAAATGCTATCTGGGACATTGGTTTAGTAAATGATCGGCTGCTAGTGGAAAGACCACTCGGTGGAAAAAATAGAGTTGGTTTTATTTACTCGACTAAAATGTTTACTAAAATCATCACTGGAATGATAACTAAATAGTATGTCCACATTTTTCAAGTAAACAAAAATTAGTAACATGCTTTAGTGACCCGGCTTTAGTATTAGTAAAACTGGGAGTGCGAGTGAATAGAACGCCGTTCTATTTACTAACAAGTGGTTTGTGCGAGTGACAAGTACTAATGTCAAGTACTACGCAGCGTGTAAACTCGGTATGAAGCCGGGTTCACACTAGGATAGTACTCGGCCGAGTCACTAGAGTAAGTCACTAAAAGTTCAATAATTTAGTAGAGAGTTCGTGTTCACATGTAAAAGGGTAAATGAGCCAGTGAATTAGTATAGTTTATAAGTAAGCTATAATTACCTAAAATTATAGTTATCTATTAATACTTTTGCTAGTGTTGTTTAGTTTTCAAAAATCCTCTTTTGAGTTATTTTTTTTTCATTTTAAAACTTTTATTATAAATCTATATTAAAAATGGACAAAAGAAAACTGTTGGTAAAAAAATGTACAAAGAATGTACTACAATTATTATGCGAGCAGTTATTAGAAATATTACATTGTGTTCACAATGAAAAAAAAACGAATATGGGTACGAAGTTGGTTGGATAGAAGGAATTCTCATGGAATATCAAATGTACTTCTCAAAGAATTAGCAGAAGAAGACACTTATGAGTTTGCTAACTGTATGAGAATGGATCCAACAACATTTGAAATTTTATTAAATAAAGTACACCAAAAGATACAACGTTCAAACACCATAATGAGAGAAGCCATACCTGCTCGTGTGAAGTTACAAGTTACTTTATCATATTTAGCTACAGGTAACAGCTATCGAAATTTACAAAAATCTTTTCGAGTTTCAAGAGCAGCTATTTCAAAGTTTATTCCAGAAGTATGCAGTGCAATATATGAGGCTTTGTGGGATTTTATAAAAGTAATAATTATCTTAATACATTTTCAATATTTTTATTAACTATACTCTAACAAACAATATTAACAAAAAAAACATAACTTTTTGTACATCAAATTAAGTCATCTTTGTAAAGGTAGTAATTGTATTGACATATTTTTATTTATACTTGAATAAACAATATTAAAAAAAAAAACAACAACTTTTCATACATAAAACTGAATCATCATTCATTTGAATTTTGAAAATAAAAAACAAACAACCTATTAGGTGTATTACATATTTTGAAAAGTATGCATAATAGCTGTAGATAATATATCACTTTGCACTGAATCCTGTAAAACAACGTTTTGAATTGGCTCATAATTATTAACACTATCAACAGTACTGATTGATGATGAACTTGATAGTGACGGTGCAGCAGAGCAGTTCATTTCTTTATTAATAATGCGACCAAATTCCCAAATGGAATCAGTTGATCTGATTTCTTGTATTCTTAATTCAGTCAATAAAGACTGAATTTTTTCTTGCGCAATTAATGCATTTATGGGAGATAATTTTTCTAATTGAGATGCTATGTGTTTTCCAACAATTTGAAATTCATTTTCTTGTGGCTCAGTATTGAGAACTTCAGTTAAGTTTTGAAGTTATTTAACAGTGGAAGAAATTTCTTGTAATTTGGTTTTCTTAAATGTTGGTGTTTTGGGTTGATCTTCTTTAGATTGATTACCTTCTGATAACATACATTCCTGTATCGATTCCTGTGAAGTTTGATTTATAACTGTCAAAGAATCTTGCATAATGTCATCATTACTAATATCTTGATCAATTTCATCTGTTGAAATAGTCCTCTTTGGTGTTATTACCTAAAATAAAACAAAGATGTTTAAATTATTAATTTTACTTTAATTTCAGGTGCCTAGTACACATGAAGAATGGAAAGTTATCGAAGAGGGTTTCAATAAAAGATGGAATTTCCCAGGATGCTATGGTGCTATAGATGGGAAGCACATCAATATTCGTGCCCCTGCAAATTGTGAAAGCTATTATTTTAACTACAAGGGTTCTAACAGCGTAGTTCTTATGGCAATTGTTGATGATAATTATGTGGGGTGTAATGGAAGATTTTCAGATGGAGGGGTTTTCCAAAATTGTGAAATATCTAATGCATTAGAAAATAATCTGTTACCAAATGGAGGCTTTATAGTAGGAGATGATGCATTTCCTTTAAAACCCTATTTATTAAAACCATACTCTCGAAAACAATTAACATTGTCAGAAAAAATATTTAATTATAGGCTATCTCGTGCAAGACGCATTGTAGAAAATGCTTTTGGTATCTTAGTTGGAAAGTTTCGTGTATTTGAAAAACCAATTGCTTGTGATGTTTCAACAGTTGACAAAATTATTCTTGCTTGTTGTGCATTACACAATTGGCTAAGAATAACAAATAAAAATTATTTTTCACGAGGGTTAGTAGATGAAGAAAATCTTGATGAGTATAGAATAATTGAAGGTTCTTGGAGGTTTCAATCACACAATGGATTATTACCTATTTCAAATGCTGGAAGTAATCATTCATCACAAATCGCTAGACTGTTGAGAGAAAAATATACTGCATATTTTATGAACGAAGGATCTGTGCCTTGGCAAGAAAGAATGATTTTTTGAAGTATATTATAAATTGTTATTTTGCTTTAGTACATAATAGTATTTAAATTATGATAGATTTTTAAACACGATTATAAAATTAAATTATTTGTATTAAGTACCTATATTTATTTCGTTTTACTAATACCTATTACCTATTAATACCTATTAAAGTTTAAATAGCATTCGACGGTGTTTCGCAAATTGTGTTTTGAAAAATGTATTTATCACTACTGATTCAATTACAATTAAATATAACAAATACAATATACTTACAATACTTATTGTACTTCGTTTTTGTTCTGTACCTTGTATTTTGTAAGAAACTACGCATTATGTTGAACCATTTGACTTGTGGTGTGTACACGAGTCAGTCCCAGATCCACATTTTTTTGAATCAGATATTTTTTTTAATTCTTGTGAATAAGTGGAACGCAAATTTTTAATTTTAGTTTTTACCTCAGGAACTCCAAACCCAGGCATGTTCATTGTTTCTGCCAAAGTGCTATATGCGCTGTCGCGACACTGTTTGTTTTTGTCACAGATATATACTAATACTAGATAGCCGTCTCCGGATACACCATCGCAAAATAATTGAAACCGACGCCATATGCAAAGAATACAACTCGGTAAATAAACGTTATCAATATTTGACTTTTATCAGTATTATACATAATATTATATTATAGACAATTTATTATTTATATCAATTTAATATTTATTACTTACCTATATTTTATTATTTCTCAATTTTTCAGACTTCAGTTCTCTGTTTTATAATATTAGAGAAAACTATTAATTAACCTATGTAGTATGTATTTATATTAAATCTACATAAATTTGGGTGATATATCATAAATCGATGATGTTTTATGAATTATGAAAGAAGAAACAAGGAAACATTGTCAAAAATACTTATTTACAAAAATAACAATTAGTAATACAGTTAGTAATATAAATATAAGTACTATTAAGTAGGTAGGAACATTATTATAAATATATTATTTGTGATAACGTTTGTTTACCGAGTTGTATTCTTTGCATATGGCGGCGTGTTTCACTGATAACAAGAAGACGGCTATCTAGTATTAGTATATATCTGTGGTTTTTGTACAGTGGAATATTGACATTCCAGAGACATTCGTGATTCATATATTCTTCAACGAAATTTATCGTTGTATTTTAAGAATATTTAGAAAATTGTTCAAATTTAATTAAAACATAGTTATATTTAAATATATTTAAAACATGGAACATGTATACATTGTCCACGGAAGCATATTACCCTTAGATCATATACAATGGATGGAGTCATAGCATACTACGCGTATAAAATGAGTTGATGCCAACATAACTATAGGACTTGTGACATCTGCGCATGCGCGACTGCTTATCATAATATATCAATCAGTTATCAACCTATTACAATTATAACAAAAAAGAAATAACAATTAAAGAAACTTCAAAAACATATTTTATAGTTGTTACTTGTTAGTGTTGTACTGTTGTTACTTGTTTATCTTAACTGCGCGTCTGCACTCTGCGTCTCTGTGCCAAACATTAATGATAAGAGACCACGCGCATGCGCATATCACCGAGGTCCTACAATGATGTTGGCTTCACAAATAGTTCGTATGGCTCTATCCATTGTATATGATCTACGATATTACCATTCTGCACATCAAATAAAACCCATACGGAAATACGGCTTTCTCATTGGTTTAACATGGCGCGAAAAAATATTTAAATTATTATTATTACTATTATCAATTAAATTAAATTATTACTTTGTTCTGTTGAAGCAGGTTCACTTTAATTAAATTATTAAATTATTTAACAATTATTTATACTATACATTATATATATATGCTACTATATATTATACTAATAAGATGAAATGAGTTTATAACAATACCTTAAGGTAGTTAATTATTTATGATTTTCATGCATTTGCATATCAATCTTGCTAAGTCGTGTTTAATTCTAGGTGACATAGAAATCCATTTCAAGGTACTGTGATTAAGTATGTGAAATTGTATGTTGCATATTTTTGCATATTTAGAGGTTTTTTTTTAACTATTTGGCATATTTATGCGTTTTTCTATTTTACTGTGCATATTTTTTTTTCTGTTTATATTTTGCACTTTTGTTATACCTTAATAGAACTCAACTCATCCGCATTCAAGCTTATTTGCTTATAGGATGAGTTGCAATTTTGTAACCTTTATCGTCTAGTTAACCCTTTAAAATGAATAAAATGAAATAAAATAAATGCATATTTCTGAACTTTTAAAGACATATTTTAATGCATATTTTTTCAGCTTTTAGTACATAAATGCACACTTATTTAGGCATTTTTTAGAGCATGAACTCACAAGCACTGTTTATGATTAATGAGGTGATCAAGATTAGGTAAATAAAGTATGTAATATAATACCTAACTTTTTTTTTAAGTCAGTCGGTTGGCAAATAATAATAATAATAAATATTTATAATAGTTTAATGAGATTTTGCATTTGGTACACAATCAGATACATTTTTAAATAAATTTCTTGGTTTCTTTTTTTGGTGACTGTGGTCTGTTGAAGCAGGTCTACCTATAATATTATAATTTATTAAAATTATTAAATCATTTAACAATAAGTATCTTGTAGTTAATTAAAAATTAACCTCCGTGAAATGGTTGTTGGTTGAACTCTTATAGCTGCACCATCTCTTTGTCTCAGTAAAGTTGATTTAGACCCTGCAGTGGCCAGAAAAGTATTAAACTGTCCTTCAGATTTAATTTTTTCTAATCTGCTTTTAAACTTTAATAAGCTATCATAAGATGAACCCCCAAACTTTGTAACATTATTAATCATTATACTATGTATATCTTTTAAAATTAAAAATGATTTTTTTTTATCCATGTCCTCTTTGAAGGTATCCACTATTTGCTTACTGTGCATATTTTTACCGAATTTTGTATTGTTTAATAAATTGGATTTAAAATTTTCAGATATAAAATGAGCAACTGACTGATTTTTTTTATTTTTAAATTGGGTACATTATTATAATAGGTACTATTTAATAAAATGTAATTTTTAATAAACTTTTAATTATATAAATGACATTTTTTGTTATTCCCAAATTTACTTATAGTATTTTTATTTTTATTTTTAATCTATATTTTTCCAGCTTTTAGTGCATAAATGCACACTTATTTAGGCATTTTTTAGAGCATGAACTCACGTCTCACAAGCCCTGTTTAATGAGGTAATTAAAGATTAGGTAATTAAAGTATGTAATATACTTTTTATACTTTTAATATACTATTTTCATTTACTACATACCTATAATATAACCTATAGATTATAATAAATTATTACAAGAATCGAATATATGTCTTCAATTGAACTTAACTAAATCTAAATATATTATCTTTAATATTTCTAACTATATAATGTATATATTCCTATAATTGTAAATATTTAAACTTACCTTGTAATTGTGTTCCTTTAGAGAGAGTGTATAATATTAAATACTTAGGTATTAATTTTGACCACAGACTAAAATTTGCTGACCATATATTTATTCTGCTAATAATTCAATTAGAAAATTATTTTATAAATTTAAAATACTCCATAACTTTTGAAGAGTATTTTTATGATGGGATGACAATATCAGATGCATTACGGTAAATTTATAATAATAGTAATATGACAGTTTAAAAGTACAATTTATGTTAATTTTTCATAATAGTATTATTTGATGTTAATAAAACATAATTTGATTGTATAATATTTATAATGTAATTATTTGGGCAAAATTTAAATATATAATTTTTCCATTTCTAATGTTAACAACAATTAAAACTGACCACTAATTCAGTTAGTATTTTTAGTGAAAGTTATTATTTATATTTTTGTTTAAATGTATTTTATCAACCTCAGTATACACAAAAAATATTTGTATTATTTTATTATTTATAGATATCATGAGAGTATTTTAACAATGTCAAATACACCTATTGAAGATTTTGCGAATGGTAGAATCAATCCAACATATCGATGCGTACAAAATTGGCATGATCAGTGGAGAGTACTTAACCTAGGACCCCGTACTGGTCAAGGAGTAATTATGGTAATAAAATATTTATGTTTAATTATTTACATTAAGAATTTATTCTATGTATATATTATTATCATTGATGTGTTTTAATATACAAGATACAACCATTTATAAAACAAACTATTTGATTTTTTGATTTTAAAATGTATCATGCTACATCAGAATAGTAAATTATTAACTCTTATATCTTCACAAGTACCCATATTACACATATTTTCATTTCATATTTTCTTTTTTTCAACTTTTAAAGTAATATTAGTGTTTATTAGAGCTTATACTTCTTATATGCAGTTTTCACTTAAATTGTGCATATATTTTTAGTTACTGAATTTAGTATTTTGTATATTTTACAGTTCTATATTAAAAGTTAAAAATGTTCAACATTTAATTTTCATTTAGACATTTAGTATTTAGTGAGAATACTATTAGCATATTAGCATACAATTTCAGATGCTGGGTGTTTAATAAGTGTAAAGTTTTATTTTAGAATAGATATTGGGTATAATTTATGATATAAATTATTTTTTATATGTTTTGATGCTAGTAATTAATTCAAATTTTATATTGCATTAAATTATAGCTTTTTATTCAAAATTGTATTTATTATGTTTTTTTTTTAGAAACTAGTAGAAAAAAAAGAAACTTATTTAACTAATGGGATTTCATTATACTTCCAAGAGGAACCATTTGTTATTCTTATATTAACTCCAATTATGAAACGAGCACATGATTTACCATTATCCAAAGACATTGTATTTGTGGACTCAACTAGTTCTTGTGATCCTGAAAACCATTGCATTACATTTTTACTAACTCCATGCGCTGCTGGTGCAGCTCCTTTAGGTGTAATTATATCCAAAGGCCAGAGCGAAGCATCTTATTCAAGTGGATTTAATTTAATAAAGCAAAATGTAAAAAATGCATTTTGTGGTCAAGGGTACCCATCTTTATTTTTGACAGATAACTCAGATGCCGAAATCAATGCACTGAAAATTGTGTGGCCACAGTCAAGATCGCTACTTTGCATTTTTCATGTACTACAATCAGTTTGGAGATGGCTTTGGGACAGTAAAAATAATATTAAAAAAGAAGATCGCACTTCTATGACGCATGCTTTTAGAAAAATGTTATATGCACAAACTTATGAAGAGGCACAAGAAAAATATGTCGAAACTATGAATATTAGAAGTGACTATTCTATGTGGCAAAAATATATCACTGTGCATCATTGGAAATACAAAGAAAACTGGTGTTTAGCTTGGAGGGATCATACTAATAGAGGCCATCAAACCAACAATTTTAGCGAAGTATCAGTGAGAATTTTTAAGGAAAACGTATTAGGTCGTGTGAAAGCATACAATGTAATTTCATTGATTGACTTTTGTTGTACAAAATTGGAGGAATACTATAAAAAAAAATTTTCAGAATTTTCAAATGAAAGAAATTCTACTGCTCGGCTGTTTTTTAAAAAATTAATTAAACAAACTGATTATATCACCAAAGAAGATATTACTGTAGACAATGAAGAATTTTATGTCCCAAGTGAAAAAAATAAAAAAATGATGTATTGTGTTGAACCAAATATTGGTGTTTGTTCATGTGAAGCAGGTATTCATGGACAATTTTGTAAGCACCAATGCATAATTTATAAATATTTTAAAACAACTGGAATTAATTTTCCTCCAATAACAGTTGAAGATAAATATTTAATATCTAAACTTGCATTAGGTGATAGAGCTCCGCCACCGACGTTTTATGAAAGTTTAATACCAACAGAAACTCTGCATCAATATGATGAAACAAATAAACATATTCAATACTATGAACCTAATCAAATAGTTGAATGTAATAAAGAAGTTAGTATTGAAAATAATATGAAAATTGATAAGCAAATAGTGGATACCTTCAAAGAGGACATGGATAAAAAAAAATCATTTTTAATTTTAAAAGATATACATAGTATAATGATTAATAATGTTACAAAGTTTGGGGGTTCATCTTATGATAGCTTATTAAAGTTTAAAAGCAGATTAGAAAAAAATAAATCTGAAGGACAGTTTAATACTTTTCTGGCCACTGCAGGGTCTAAATCAACTTTACTGAGACAAAGAGATGGTGCAGCTATAAGAGTTCAACCAACAACCATTTCACGGAGGAAACCTGGTATGACAAGAGGAAGTAAACGCTTACCTTCAGGTATATTTTTAATTAACTACAAGATACTTATTGTTAAATGATTTAATAATTTTAATAAATTATAATATTATAGGTAGACCTGCTTCAACAGACCACAGTCACCAAAAAAAGAAACCAAGAAGTTTATTTAAAAATGTATCTGATTGTGTACCAAATGCAAAATCTCATTAAACTATTATAAATATTTATTATTATTATTATTTGCCAACCGACTGACTTAAAAAAAAAGTTAGGTATTATATTACATACTTTATTTACCTAATCTTGATCACCTCATTAATCATAAACAGTGCTTGTGAGTTCATGCTCTAAAAAATGCCTAAATAAGTGTGCATTTATGTACTAAAAGCTGAAAAAATATGCATTAAAATATGTCTTTAAAAGTTCAGAAATATGCATTTATTTTATTTCATTTTATTCATTTTAAAGGGTTAACTAGACGATAAAGGTTACAAAATTGCAACTCATCCTATAAGCAAATAAGCTTGAATGCGGATGAGTTGAGTTCTATTAAGGTATAACAAAAGTGCTCTCAGCTTCTGCTGTCCGTCCTCGCTTTTTTTCTTTTTCACTATTACTAAGGGAAAATTAAAAGGCGATACAGAGTTTCGTATTATATTATCTTTTTTCATATCCTGAATTTGATTCTCAATTTCTGTTTGGTAAGCCCATGGTATTCGATACGGGTGAATATTTATCACTTTTGTTAACCGTGGTGTATTAATTTTATGTGTGACAACATCCGTTGCTGTCAATTGGTCCCCCTCTAGGTAAAATATGTCAGAATATTCATTACAAATACCTACAATGTTTTGTTTTCCCTCATTATTTAAATGATCGGTTTTAATTGAATCGTTTAATAATTTTATTCGACCCGAGTGACCTCTACTTATTCCTACGTCTTTATCGTTAATCATAAATATATTTTCTGTATATGGTTCCCATTTCAAATTGCTTGTTGTTAATTCGTTAATAATAAATGATTGTTCCGATATGTTAATAATATTACTTATAATTTTATTGTCTAACACCGGACTCAAGCTATTCGCAATTATTACATTTTCGTTTATCGCTTGTTTTTCAATAGCTACGAATTTTGAATTAATTATCTCATCAATGATACACGGTTCTTCCGATATGTTAATGATATTACTTATAATCGCATTATTCGTTACCGGACTTAAACTATTTGCGATCATTACATCCTCATTTAACGCGTGTTTGTTAACAGTTATTATGTCCGTTCCTATCTCCTCGTCAACTCTGACCCGGAGTACGCAATTACTACGCGCTGGTATTATAATTCGTTCGGCCTTAATTTCGTTTATCGGATCGGGTATTATTAATAATTCTTTTTCTAAATCGATTATTACTTTATTACTTTTTAAAAACGTAATACCCAATATTCCCGCCTCTGGTATTGGAAATTTGTCCGAAACGATGTCGAATTTTACGTTGAAACTCCGGTTTTTTATGAAAAGTTGTACGGTAACAGTACCTACTGTTGCTATAGTATTACTACTGATGCCTTTAATGTTCCGTTTTTCTTTTACGCTTACCCGAACGTGTTCCTTAAGTACCGATAATTTTATAATGTTCATATCGGCCCCGCTATCAATTAAAAATTTATTTTCTGTTTGAACGAAATCATTCGACCTACAGTGAATATGCTCGGATTTTATCGGTGTGACTACGCGTATATTATTTTTTAAATCGCCGACGGATTGGTCCTGATCCGATTCACTAGAATTCCCGGGAGGCTCCCCCTCCATTCTATATTTTATTTTTCGGCACTCACTGATGTCGTGATTTTTTAATTTACAATATTTGCAATATTTAATTTGACCAGTATACTCCTTTTTAATTTCTGGTTTCTTTGGTAAGTATTGTTCCGGCGTCCTACATTCATTAGCGTAGTGACCTATCTTATCGCATCGATAACACTTAATTTTACTTTTATCGATATTTGTATTACCGCCTGGTTTAAAATTGCTTTTAGAATAATTATTTCTATTATTTCCTTTATAATTATTTTTATTATCGGTTCCCTTACTCGGACCCGCCTGATTTGTGAACGTTTTTTCTTGTTCTATGGCAACTAACACGGCTTCCTCGAAACTATCAATATTACGCGCTAATAAAATTATCTGAATATTTTGTGAAACGCCTGACGTAAATACGCTGAGCGCGTGCGACTGTACTGTTTGCGTGATTATTTTTGACTCGGTAGCCGTTTTCCCTATTGTTAACGCGTGTGTCAACTCATGATAGGTTTTCTCTATTCGTTGCGAAAAATCTTTTATTAATTCTGTGTGCCCTTGTTTCATAGAACTTAGTTGCACTTGTAAATATTGTACCGAATGTGATGTAGCAAATATGGTTTTAAGATGTAACTTTAATTCTTCCCATGTCGTAATTTCCCTATACCTCACTGCCTCAAAAGCCTTCCCTTTTAACTGGGTGAGTACTACCGCTAATATGTCGGTTTTCATACTGTCGGGTATTTTTGAGAAAACGAATTCGCATTTAGCAATAAACGATGCAAGATCGTTTTCGCTTCCGCCTGCAAACTCGGGAATGAACTTCAATGCTGTTATAAAATCTAACGTATTGGCCATATTTGATAAATCTAATAAGTGTACAGAATTAGCCCTAAAAGTCTGATTTAAATCTATTAGATTCTCACTTGATTCGCCTGTTGAATCGAAAGTGCCTGTTAATACTGAATCACTCTGTTCAGGTTCTACTGTTGGGTCGTCTATATTTAACCCTTTACTCCTCGTAATCATTTACGAGTGAGTAACCTAACTCGCGACAGATTTGACAAATGTATATACTATAATAATAATAACTTACAATTTGTTCGTTTCCGTCGGAGGTGAAGAATGCGCCCCTCGAAACTGCTTGGCTTCGTTTTTGGAACTTCCCCGTGGGCTGCACTCCGTGAACAAGCTCTGCTGGCTTCGTATGTTCCGTGGACGTTGTCCCTCGAACTGGCCTCTTCCCCTCTGGAAATGACCGCTGATCCAACTGCTGTCTACAGTTGGCTTGATCCTTCGACCGATGTTGAACGTGGTTCGTCGGTGGGTCTCGAATTACTTATTATTGAAGGATCAATAATTTTTTCATTCGATTTGAATGACCCCACACCTGACACCAAATTTGTGTAGTGATCGCCGTGCAGGACACGTTGTTCACTAGTACATTAATTATTTAACGACGTCGCACGTTCGTCGCCAGTCTTGAGATGTTGTTTGAGAAAAGGATAGCACTTATAATTTAATGTTACGTTTTAAAGAATTGACACAACTTTTAAATACTTAATACAACTTTATTAAATTAAACGTACAATTGAAAATAGTTTAAAAACTAAGTACTGGGGAGACTTATACTCGCGGCGATGTGGCTGTAACAAAGTCCACGACGAGCATAAGCCTTACAAGAGTGATGATCCTAATCTAAGTAATGGTAGGTGCGTTACTCATATTTATATGAGCTCTAACAATGGCCTATCGGTGGCGTGATATAATGTATTCTAATATTAACTTCTAATAATGTCGACTTGCATTATTATAAGCCTATGTGAAACAACTTGTTGTTCTCACCTCTGATCCACGCTTTCCGTTATTTAAGCCCCTTTTATATTGTATATTGATATCTAACATTACTTATTATAAATTACGCCGAATGCATAATTTAATATTCTAGCCGATATTTATTAATATCCCTAATATTGTTATATTGCATTATTATGCGACTCGGTGAAACAACTTGTTGTCTTCACCTTTTGATCTACATATTGTAAATATATTTGAAATTGGACAATTTGTCCGTAAATAAATAAATAAATAAATAAATAAATATCCCGCTATTTAGGTCTACTAGTCATTTATTTTAATACCTACGTTACTACTCATAAATTATACTACCTGTATAATTTATGTATTTTATATTATTAAATTTAAAACGTATTATAGGTTTTGGGTTTACTACAACATCAATCATCCGAAAACGAACACTGTTAATTTTTTTTTCCTCTCTCTGTTCTCCTCCGCCGTACGCAAATTCGTTTTGGTGAATCACATCGCTCTACCACCTACCCACGACAACGTGACGCCTGCAGGTACGCGTCAAATTGGCTCCCCGAAAAGGAATCACCGGTAAGTGAACTCTATTTACTTGGACTTAGCCCATACTACCCCCACATCACCCATCGTTGTGCGATTTGCAAAAAAAAGTCCCGACGCATAGCGACGAAAACGTGGTTTGCAAGCGGTAACGGAAAAACCGGCGTTACGTAACATATTATATAACCATAAAGTACGTAACGACCGACCGCGCCGCCCGACGTACGGACGCACCGATTTCACCGCGCGCGACGCTACAAGCACACACAGGTAGGAAAGCGACAGCGCGAGAAGGACACACAACCACCGCCCCGCACCACCAACCACCCAACGTCGACATGAAATTGCCAGGGACGAAAATAGCACGAAACCGGACCGCCGCCGCCGCTGTTATCTAATCGCAGGTGTAGACCGGACAACGCACACACGCGCAACCGGACATCACACTGCGAGGACCGGTTATTGTGAGCACTCGACACGCACAACGATAACAACAATAACAACCCACTGACCTACTTTCATACGGAAATAAACTGCGATAAACGGACAACACCGTCATACCGACAACAGTCACATTTTATATTCTCCCTTAAACATCACCGGAAAAACAACCGGACGGCATGTCGGGAAAATATATGAATGAATTGACCTGTGCGGAGTTACGTTATGAGTGCAGGCAGCGAGAGTTATCGGACGCAGGGCCGAAAGATACCCTGGAAATCCGATTAACCCAGCATTTCGCGGACCTAAACCTACGGGCCAACGAAATCAAATTCCAACCGATGGTAGACCATAGACCGACCGGAAATGACTCGGACGCTGATCACATGCCCGACGCCGGACAAATTGGAAACATACAGGTCGAACACACACCCCACCAACACCCGTTAGACACACCCAACCCACAACTCACACCCTACCAACAACAGGTGACGGACACGATCCAAACAGCCCGTAGTATACTACAGGAGGTACGGCAAGCGGCAGAAAACTCGACGCTTGAGCACAGTCTGGAATCGCGACTGGCCATGCTCGAGAGCTGCATGGTACGTTTTGGCGACGACCAACGTCGCATTGCAGAGACAATGCGACGCCTAGAGATGGGCATGGCGCGCCAAACGTCGGAACATCAAACCGACGTACCACAACCGACCACCCCTCGCAGCGCAATGTCATCGGGTCAACACCGGACACCACCGGAAGTGTTGATGACCAATAACACGCGCCCATACCCACACCCGCGCACACCGAGTAACACGGACAACGGAACGAGTTGCCCCGCGGCCCGCGAACAGTCGGCCACGGGATATCAACACGCCGACCGTTCAGTGCGTTTCGAGGACACACATAAATTGTACCATGCCCCCTCCTCCACACACACCTATGCCGCGCAACAATCGACGCTTATACCGTACGACGAGGTATGCGCAGCGAGATATTCGCTGCCGGAGTTCCACGGAACAACACCCGAGGACCCGGTACGGTTCGTACACAAAGCGGAATCGATACTGTATCAAACGCGCATAGATAGGTCGGCCTGGACAAACATAATCGCGCAGCAGCTGAAGGATGCAGCCAGTACGTGGTGGAACACCATCAGACTACTGGACCTCACCTGGGATGAATTCCGCGTCGAGTTTTTAGAAAAATTCGATAGCGTGGAAATACAGTCACGGCTGCGGGCCGATATAGTATCCGTCCGACAGACACCTACGCAGTCGTTAACGGAGTTCGTTATACAAAAGCAACAACTAGCACGCCGCGCGAACACCGGACTATCTGAAACACAGTTAATCGGGACGATAGCCGGACTAACGCGCAACGAATACCGAACGCACATACGACTGCAAAGACCAGTGACGTTCGGAGACCTCCGACGGATAGCTGGAGTCCTGGAATACACACCGGACGAAACACCACTCCCACCACAATCGAGACCGGACAACAAAAAACCCGGTCCGAAACACACACACACACACACACCGCCCGCCCGCACGACAACGTACACACGACGGCGCGGCTGAAAACCCGCGACCGCCCAACCCGTGCAGATACTGCGGAGGACCGCACTGGAATAGTGACTGTCCCGAGCACTCACGGACGTCGGGAAACGGCAAATGAGCCGGCGGACACCAGTCCGCGCCGCCGCCTCATCCACACACACACACACAGCCACACCACCACACGCAATTATCGGCATTACTGACGGGGATATAACTATCAAACGCGCGTCGATAAACTCGGCGTCATCAGATATATCACCCGCCCATATTACAAAAATTTCGTTAAGTAGTAGGTCATCATCACCACACACAACGACCACTACCACGAAATTAACACGTGCACACACTAATAGCACAGAGGTAACCGAAACGGATGCTCTGGTAATGGCGGTGCAAACCGCCTCCCAGAACACCGATAGCGCGGTTAGGAACCAGTTACCCAGCTATACAACACAACCTACGTCGAGTAACGGAAAACGAACATGCCCCGACAAAATTCCGACCCCCGCGGTCGAACTCGAATGTAGGTCAGGCTTCGTAACAGCCCTACTCGACTCACAAGCACAAAAATCATATGTAAGCCCGAACATTGCACACAAATTTGGCACACCCCAACGCGGACAACCAACACAAGTACGAATGGCGGACGGACACACCACAATGACAAGTGGTACCTCCACATTCGTAGCCAGAATCGGAGACCTCACGGTCACCTTCAATGCAGCCATTCTGGACAACTTATACTGCGACATGCTCCTAGGTCACGACTTTCTCGTACAAAACGAAGTCACCTGGGACTACACAACGAGCACTATTCACCTAGGCTCGGATAGGAGAACAACAGCGTGCTGGAAAGGTCGGACACCCGCACCCAGCCCAGCACTTGATGTCGAAAAATTAACAATAACCGGTGACCACCACACGCGCGCGAAAATCACCAAAGTAGTACGCAACTATCCGGACGTGTTCAACGGTAGGGTAGGACGCACCAGGTTAATAGAACACGACATCCTCCTCAAAAATCAGACACCCATAGCACTCAAACCGTACCCCTACCCACCGGTAAAACAGGCCACAATCGACACCATGATACGGGACATGGAAGAGCAGGGACTGGTAGAACAAAGCACATCCCCGTGGGCCGCACCCATCGTCTTAGAAAAAAAGAAAGACGGCTCGCCCCGACTGTGCATTGATTATAGGCGGTTCAATGATATCACTGAGTCCGACGCTTACCCGATGCCCGACCTCAACACGCTGATACGTCAGATGAGAGGTGCAAAAGTGTTCAGCGTTTTGGACCAAAACGCGCGAAAATACACGGCATTCCGGACGCGTCGGGGTCTATATCAATTTCGAGTCCTCCCCTTTGGCCTCAAAAACAGCCCCATGACCTTTGTACGACTAATGAACGAAGTCCTGAGAGGGTACCTGGACGATTTCGTCCGTGTATATCTAGATGATATAGTGGTGTTTTCAAACACAACGGACGAACACCAGTGCCACCTAGACAAAGTTCTAGAACGTCTACAGAGACACGGGCTGACATGCAACCCCGAAAAATGCAGTTTCGGAGCAACCGAAATCTCATTTCTCGGACACCTAGTCAACTCCGATGGAATAGATAAACAACCGGAGAAACTAGAGTGCATCAAAAACTACCCGACACCAACCAAACTGAGGGACCTACGGAAGTTCCTGGGCGTTTGCAACTGGTACAGCCAGTTTGTCGACAAATACGCGGACACCGTAGCGCCCCTCACGAATAGGCTCAAACAAGGGACCAAGTGGTCGTGGACCGAAATCGAACAGGCGGCATTTACCAAAATAAAACGCGCCCTGTACGATTCGCCAAAACTGTCGACGCCGGATTACGGAAAACCGTTTTGCCTACAGACCGATGCTAGCGAGATAGGGGCAGGTGCCATCCTTTTCCAACGGGGTGACAGCCCGGAAGAAAGACGGATCATCGCCTACGCGAGCAAAAAGTTTAGTGATACGCAAACGAGGTACGCCGCGGTCGAACGCGAGTGCCTCGCAATAATCTGGGCGACCGACAAGTTTAGACCATACCTTGAAACCCGTCGCTTTGACCTATTCACCGACAACTCGGCCCTCACATGGCTCCACCGAGCCAAAAACACAAATTCAAAATTAACCAGGTGGGCACTGCAGCTAGCTAACCTGGATTACAAAACCACGCATGTGCCCGGCGTACAGAACGAGGCGCCGGACATGCTATCCCGCAACCCAACCGCCGGGCCCCCTGTAGACGAGGAACACCTCGAGGAACGACTAGTAGGAGTACCCACCACACCACTCACCAACACTACTAGCTCACCGGCCGACAATCTGTTCGCCACGACGGACCCGGTTAACAATACACGCGGGCCCACAATCACACACGCTATGCTCGTGTCATGACAGGCCGATGACCCCAGTACACGAGCGAACAACATGACAACGGATGGCCCAGCGCACAACACCAGAAGTACCGCGGATAAAAAAAATAAACAATACATTTTTACCGACGGTCTTTTGCGAATGAAGTTGGGCGAAAACACACCCGTAGTCATACCACAAAATAAGACGCAAAACGTGATCTGGACATACCACGATCACGTACTCGCGAATCACCCGGGCTGGAAAGAAACGTACAGGGCGGTAAAACAACGATTTTTTTGGAAAGGGCAAAAAAAACGACATCCGACGTCAAGTCGTGTCACATATGCGCGTGTACCAAACTACTAAACACACGCGCACACGACCCCGCGACCACCAGAATACCCCGACACCCCTGGGAGGTGATCAGCATAGACCTCATGGGCCCCTACCCGCGCACGAGCAGGGGAAAACAATATATACTAGTCGCCACGGATTTGTTTAGTAGATGGACCAAGGCATACCCCCTCGGAACAGCCACTACAAAAGCAATAACCGAAACGCTCGAACGAGAATTCTTTTCACGTTTCGGATACCCCCATGTGTGCTTAAGCGACAACGGCCCACAGTTCGCAGCAAACGACATGCGTAAAGCGATCGAACAGTGAGGAGCCGAGGGCTGGACAACACCGGTATATCACCCGAGGGCCAACCCAGTCGAACGCCGTAACCAGGAACTAAAAAAAGGTCTACGCGCGCTACTCGTCGGCGGAAACCATAACACCTGGGACACCAAGCCCCCATACTTTTTTCGATCAGGAACAGGCGCAACGACCGGACAGGATACCCACCATCGGTACTCGTCCTCGGTAGAGAGGGCAAAAGGCCGGGGGACTGGATACTGTCTCGGACAGCGGACAGCCCGATCGAACAAATAAATATGGACAGGGTGAGTCGCGAAAACAACATACTGACCGCGCCACCTGTAACAGGTGGACCGACGGACACGCAGTACAAAACAGGTGACACTGTGTACTATAAGGCACACCACCTGTCGAACGCGCACAAAAAATTTCACGCCGGCTTCGCACCGAAATGGTGGGGACCAGTAAGGCTACAAAAGCGCGTAGGCAAAGGCGTGTTTATCACAGACCAGCAACCAGCACGCAAAATTCATGTGTCATGCCTCAAGCGAGCAAACACCGCAGCGCCCCAAAACCACCCCCCTCCCTCCCCAATAACCCACAATAGCACTCAGTATACGTCATTTCAGTCGGAGCACCCACAACGAAAATGGAGCCACCCAGGACAACCACGACGCTGCAACAAGCAGCACAGCTGATTGGCCGCAGCCAGCAACTGCTGAGGGCGGCCAGCAGGGAGGAGGCGACCCACGCCACCACGGCGGCACGGGTACGCCACATGCCAACGGCACAGCTGCGGCGGAACCCGGTGCTGTGGGCCGCATACATGCGGGGGTGGGAGGACCACACCTTCGTGTTCCGGAGGGCGACCAACGCCGACCCCACAACGGCACAGAGGCCCAACAGGTCCCGCAGCCCCACATGGCCACTAATGAGGACACCGGTACCTGCACCACCGGCGAACACAACCACCCGACCACAGCCAACGACACGGGGACCAGAGCAGCTGAACTCCCGCCAAGGCTGGAACCGGCAGCGGATGAGGGACCACCGCGCCAAAATGCAGGCCCAACAACACCACCCGGAAATGCCGGCACCCCCCCCCAGACCACCACCACACAGCCAGCACCGGTCCAACGACAGCCGGAGACTGCGAGAGCGCCTCTGACCGCGGCCACGGCACCGGAGGTAGTAGTACCAGCCGGAACAGCCGGAGCCGCGGACCATCAGACCACCACGCCGCCCGGTGATATGGAAATATCACCGGAAGAGGAGGGGAGGCTGTTGGCGGAGGCGTACGCAGACCTACCGGGTCAGGATGACATGGAGGTCAGCCTGGCGTATTTCAGCCCTCCCACATCACCCCAACACGACTAGACACCAACCGGGCCACGTCCGCTGAAGTCAGCCGGAACACGTGCCCACGGACAGGTGTCTACCACTGCCACCCCCACCCACAACCCACAACCACACCGGCAACGGCCGGAACACCGACGCCGTTGGCGGCTTGGGGGGGGAGTATGACGCGGTCCCGCGTAATGAGCTGTTTGAATTCAAACAGCCTTTACGCGGAAGCCGCGTTATGACTTCTCAAACAAGCCGCCAATCGGCGACGGACGACACCGGCGCGCGACAACCGCGCCTGGAACGGTCGACCGGCCGTTGACAAAAACCGGATCACGGTGACTACGTGATCGACTCCGAACGAGAACACACCCGCGGGCTGTGACATTTTTCTGTTGACTATTTTTCGTTTTTCTTCTCTTGAAATTTAAATATCGTGTTTTCTTTTGTTGACAATAAAAACAAGACATCAATCATCCGAAAACGAACACTGTTAATTTTTTTTCCTCTCTCTGTTCTCCTCCGCCGTACGCAAATTCGTTTTGGTGAATCACATCGCTCTACCGCCCACCCACGACAACGTGACGCCTGCAGGTACGCGTCAACCTTGAGAGGTCTCGGACCTCTATCATTAGGTTTGCCAAGTCTGATTGACTTGAGATTAGCAACTGCTTCAGGAAAGTATGGGTCGATTGTCTCAGCTATTTTCGAAGTGTCATCTGAGATTCTTTCTTCTATTACAGAAGATGACGATTCCTTTAATCCACGAATAATGACATTACGAGAGCATCGCTCACGTTCGGAGATCTCTTGAAGAATGCTAGGGACAGTGCCAGCCGAAAAAGTAGGACGACAACTGCTTGCCGCTTCAAGGTCTTGGATACGCTTGTTGAGATTAGAGATGTTCTCACGAAGATTGTCATTGTCTAATTTTAAGTCCGCCACCTGAGTTGACAGATGACTAATGCTTTCTTTCAGCTCAGTAAACTTAGAACTTTGGGATTCACATAGTAGTTTACATTGGTCCAGGGTTTCAATTTGAGTTTTTTGGTGCTCAGCCATAGTTTTGTTAAAAATATCTAAGGTTAGTAGAGCGACTGTTTTGGCACGAGTAGCAACTTGGGAAACAGCATTTGGAGTAGTCGGGGCATAGCTCAGCAAAAACGAACGTTAAAAATTAACCTGTTCCTTTAAGAGAGAAGATGCAACCAAAGTTACAGCGATGCGTGCGGAATGAAAAGTAGTACTATTACTAATACTAATAAAGTTTGTATCCACGCGTCAAAGTCTCCAAGAGAACGGAGGTGAAGAAACAGCTGATACGTAATCAGCCAGACTAATCCA
>JANEHU010001000.1:0-90814 GCA_027563435.1 Nasonovia ribisnigri | reverse complement strand
TTAATTACATTTTATTTAAATTTAAAATGTTACACTAGGATACTACTGAAGACAGTAATAACTTAACAATCCGCCATCCACCAGATATTGCTGTTGAAAATAATGTATCAAATAATGATAAGAATATTCTTCAATGGCTACAGGAGGTAGATACAATCAAATGTGTACCTAGTATAATAATTAATATTCTATAATAAAATTATAATATAAACATTATGTCTTCAACAAAGTATTTAATGTATTAAATATCAGTAAATACAGTTTTGTATTCATAAATTATTATAATAGGCATGTCATTTTTGTTGAAGTGTATGAATTCAATTTTTTTAAATGTATTACCTACTTTATAGCAGGTTACTCATGAATAAGGTGGGTAATATATGTATACATTAGGTATACTTTAAAATATGTTCTTGGCATTATATTATAATTCTATTGATATTCATTTTCAATGAACAATTTTTTTTTATTGTGTAATAATATATTTGACTAGCATAAAAACAGACTCATATTAAACCATGAAATAGGTATGCACCTACCTATTATATTTATTTATAAGTAATCTTACATTAAAACTAAATGATATAATTTATAGTAAGTATTAGGTATCCATAACTACTGAATTTAAATGTATAATTATTTAATTTTAAATAAATGCCATCAATGGGTATGCATTTTATGTTTTTATGTCTTTTTATTATAAGGTACATTTTAGTTTTGTATAAACTGTATTGAACAAAATATACCTAGGTACTATTAAAATATCCCTCTGCTTTAATTAGCACTTATTTTATATTATTTAATTAAATGATTCTATCGAATCATAATAATACTATAATGTATTGAATTTTTCTTATTATTGTTATACATTATTATTTTTTCTACAGTTGATGATGTTAATTATTACAGAATAATAAACGTATATTATTATGTTTGGTTAATTTATAATGTAAATAAATTACTAATCTTAGTGAAATACATCATATAATTTTTTTTAAGGTAAAATACCATTCTATGTTAATTTTTTAGATTGTTCCTACTAGTCCTATACCTGTTTTGGAACCGTTTGATATTGAACAAATGGATGTAGAAATTAGTCCATATGTCTTAGAACCAACAAAACTGTTTGAAGGGGTCATACAAGAAAATGGGTTGATGATTGAAGTTCCTTCAGAACCTAATGAGTTTTCACTTGATTTTGCTGATGTACAATTAATTCAACCTGAACTAACTGACAATACTACTGTTGAATTTCTACCTATGATGGATCCTATATCAGACTCTTCTTTTAATAGTGATCCTGAATACATTGATTGTATAATGGAAATTAATGGTGGAAGGAAAAGAAATAAAGTGAACAAAAAAAAACAGAAAAAAAAAATTAATAATAATTTAACAAATGAATGGACAGTAAAGTGTATTCACAAAGACAAAATTAAGCCCACAGTCTGCAATGTTTCACTTTTATCTAGTGATGAAATCTCATCATTTAAAACTAATTTATGCAGCTGCCCTACCAAAATAGATCAAGATAAATTTATTCTTACATTAATGAATGTATCTGCTCCTAAACGTACAAACCGAAGAACAACTAATAGGATGAATCGGACAGTTACTAACTATTTCATACCAGGTTCAAATGGTAATATGGTAAAAGTTTGTGGTGAAGCGTTTAGTTCTATATCATCTTTAACTAGACGAAGACTTAATTTGGTCACCAAAACGTTTAACATCAATCATAGTAGTCCAGTTGAAAAAAGAGGAGGATACCGTTTCAACCATATTGCAACTGAAATAACACAGTCTATTGAAGATCACATCAAAAATTTTAAATGTCGTAAAAGTCATCATACCAGAAGAGATACCGGTCGATGTTATTTGCAACCTGGTCTAAGTATCAAGTACATGTGGACAAATTGGACGAAAAAGAGGATTTTTGAAAAAAAACCTACTAGTAGTTTAAGTAAATATCAAAAAATATTTGCTAATAAGTTTAATTTAAGTTTTGGACATCCGCGCCAAGACGTATGTAGTTTTTGCACTGAACAAAAAGTAAAAATTAATGTTGAACCAGACTGTAACATAAAAAATGAACTGTTGTTAGAGCTTAATGTACACAAACAAAGGGCTAAAAAGTTTTTTGAGCTCTTAAAAGAAAAAACACCAGATACCATTACATGTTCTTTTGATATGATGCAGACACAGCCGCTACCAAAATTGTCAGTAACTGAAGTCTTTTACAGTCGTCAAGTATGGTTGTACAACTTAACTTTTGTAATTTCAGAATCAAATCATGGCCCAGCAGAAAATTATTTATATACTTGGACTGAAACCGAAAGTGGTCGTGGACCTAATGAGGTCTGTTCTGCCTTAATTGATTTTCTTGATTTGCTGGAAACCAAAGTTAAGACTTATGAATCACCCCCAACTACGCTCAATTTATTTTCCGACTCTTGTTCGGGACAAAATAAAAATCAATTTACAATGGTTACCTTACTACATTACATTAACTTCAAAGCTACCATATTTAAAAAAATCAATCATTTTTTCCCTACACGAGGCCATAGTTATATGCCACCAGATAGAGTTTTCGGACAAATAGAACAAATTTTGAGGAAAAAAGAAAATATTGTATCCCCTAAACAATATCATGAGGTATTTGAAAAATTGTGTTCTGTTAAAGTATACAACAAGGACTTTTTATTTTATGATTATAAAACTGCAGTAAAGAAATTGGTAAAATCTAAAACTGATTTTAAATCCACACAACAAAAAATATTTACATATATTAAAGGTGACCAAACTGTTGGAATATCAACAACGTATAGTGGATTGCCATTCAAGATAGAAGTGATAAAAAGAAACTCGGATCTCTCTACATTGACTCAACATCTTATAGAATTACCTAAGACAAATCATGTAAAGGTATTAAAACAAAAAGATGTAAAAAATCTTTTAAAATTTTTTACAATACCAGATGATGCCAAAACATTTTATTCCGATATATTTAAAGAAAGTTGTGAATCAAACGTTGAAGATATTATAGATGAATATAATGAAGATCAAGACTAACTAATCATGGTATCATTTAAAAAACCATTAATCAACATTTTAAATAGGTATAGTTAATATCTAGTTATTAATAATATTAATAAATTAATTATTTTATTTACTATTTTATTATTATAAATGAGGCAAAATTTATTTTATTTTTGTTACATTTTAATTATATTCATTTTATTTTGTTAAAATATCTTAATCTGTATTTAGTTTTTTAAATAGGTATAGGTAATACCTATTTGATATTGTTTATTAATTTTATTTTATTTGTTATACTTTAAACTATATTACTATTATTAATGAGGCTAAATTGTTTTTTATTTTTAATATTTTTAATGTACCTATTGATTTTATTTTATTTTTAACAGATAAAAATAATATCTAATATTGTTAAATTATTTTATTTGTTTTATTTTATTAATTTCTCTTTTTACCTTTATTAATTAATTCATAGATTCTAATTCACAAGGAATATTGTAAAAAAAAAAAAAGTTTGTTTTATTATAAATGTTATTGTTTATTAGTTATTAATTGGTGCCATGCTATCCAAAAACTGTAAAATATTTGTATTTGCAATAATATGTTAGAAGACAAACTTTACAACTTTACTGTTTTCATCCATCATACATAATTCGAAAAAGGCTACTTAATTATTTTGACCATTGGGTTTTATTTCTGAATACTATTCAACATCTGGAGGAAATATGGAATAAGTACATTTTGGAAAAACTTTGTTCACTATTCTCTGAATTCTTAAGTAAGTCAAAGTGTACTATTGGATGGAAATAGTACAGTATGGCGCAACCAACATTTAAAATTATCAATTAAAATAGTAAAATAATAATTTTAAGGTAATTTTGACTTGAGAAGTATAATAAGTATATTTTTCTGAATTTTTAACATATTTTACCTTTTTTCTACTGCTTATCAACAGTATACAATAGAAAATCGTGATTCCTGAACATTATGAAAAGTGGCAATAGTACATTATGGAATGTCGCCCCTCAATTATCTGACGCAATTTGTACAGCGTTATGTAAGATATGAGCGTTGAAACCTAATCCAAGTATATCTTTTTTTAATTCTGTCTGAAGTTTTGTGTGCACGTTATTTTTTACTTTTCTATTTAATCCACCAATATTAGTGTTTGTATTATCAGCCGATAGTGCAACAATTTTTTGCTTTAATCCGAATTTAGTAAGAACGTCAATAATTTTAGAAGTAATTAAATCAGACGTTTCACCGGGTAAATTTGAGAACTCTAGTATTTTGTTTTTTACACCAACATGAGGCAAAAAATAACGAACAACAACAGGTACTAGTTTAATTGCTTTGTGGTTGGAACCGTCAACTAAAACAGATACATAATTCGCAGAAGATAGTTCTTTTAAAGTATTATCAACTATGTACGGGCAAATAACATTGACAACTATTTTTCTGGTTTTTGTTTTTGCACACGTGAATTTTTTGTCGTTTAAACATTAACGAATCAATTCCGATGTACAAAACATAGAACGAAAACTGTGATTGTGATTTACTGTATGATACACAAAAGTAGCTTCGCGGGCGGCTAACAAAAAATCATTTTCAGTAGGAACCAAAGCAGAAAAATAGTTGGAAACTTTACCAGATTGAACCGATAATCTTTTAGCTAACTTATGTTTTTGCGTTTTGAGGTGATCGTTTATATCCGATCGTCCACTATGACTTACTGAAAAAGTTCCATGGCAAGTTGTACACTGTACATTGAAATTGTCAGTAGATTTAAGTTTTTTAATAAATGGGAAATCATTTTGCAACTTTTCGTTAAAATGACAAAGTCTTTTAGGCGGCATAGTCACTACGTAAAAAAATGAACTGTATAAAATTACGACACTGTAAATTATAAATACGTACAAAGCTGTTGATAAATTTTGCACTCGCGTACAACTTGTATCGTCAGCAAATAACTGTTAACTAATGTATAATGTATAGATTATAGGTAAACTATACATTTTGTAATATTATCTTTCATAACCGTATCGTAATCATAATATTTTGGTTTTTTCCCGATTAAAAATTAATGTAGTTAAAGGCAGTAAGTTGGCTAAATTTAGAAAGCGATTATAACTGTGATTGTCGTACATTCCGACGTTCGTTTTCGAAATAATTTACGATTAGGATTTGTTCAAAATAAAATCGATAACCGAGTAAGCAAAAGAAATACCAATTTAAAAATGATTTTAATTTCCGGGACATTACTATGCAAAAGTCCAAAACCGGTACAAATCGGTGTCCCGAGAACTTTGTCCGGGACGCCGGGACATGGGTTCCTAAACCGGTAATGTCCCGGGAAATCTGAGACGAATGGCCACCCTATATTACGAAATCTTATGGATTATAATAAAATACGTATATTATAGAGAATTTCGTTAAATAGAATTGAATAAATTTGGTTCTTATTTGGTTTGGTTCTCATCAATTTTTCGTTAAATGGAAAATGTTGTTAAATGGAAGTCCATTCTATAGAAGTGTCACTGTATTATAATGTACGATATATGTTATACGATTTCATTTAAATTTGATTTTTTTCTTATATAATTATTCCGATATCGTAATTACTAATGTAGTATTATCATTGCCAAACAGTTGAAGGCCTGAAGGCAAGTATTTCGAACAATGTGCTGATAAAATTAAGATTAATTTATTAAAAATTTTTATTTATTTTTATTAGAGTTTATGGAAAAATATTAAACACCTAAACTTTACAACATATATAAGGGATAATGACACTGCTATAATGTGTCTTAACATGAGGACAGTAGTCCCATTGCTTCCTACAAATAAAATTGAACTAGGATTTCAGGAAATAAAAAATCATGAAAGAATCAATAACATTAGTCCAACAAGATTTTTCAATTATTATTATTATTATTATTATTCGGTAAATATTTATTATATTAGTACTTAGCTGTGGAAATCAATTCTCAATAATATAAAAGTTAATGTAATAAAAAATTATTAATATGTATAAAAATAAATATATTATATTTATCATCTATTTTAGTTAATGGCTTATCTGGACAGGACCTAATGTATTTTGTGTGCATGGTCAAGCTGGACGCACTAATAATAACGTGGATAGCTTCCATAACAAATTGAAAAATACATTTCAAGTATGTCATCCCATCCTATAGAAAGTATTAGGTTTGTATTAATTTATATATATATAAATAAACTTTTTATATAACAAATAATTTAATGTAGGGCGTTTAAGTGCCCATAGTAAAATACAACAATTTGTAATTGAACAACTAGCTAGGGGAATGCATGTCACAAAATCTATAAAAAATAATTATTTATTAAATTCAAAAAGAAAAAAAATGGCAACTGATCTACTAACCCTAGGTATTATAAATAGAAAATAATTTTTCATAAAATGTTCCCATGCAGTTGACGGTTCCATTTTAAGAGAGGGAAATTGAACAAGACATTTTTTAAATATTGGTAAGTATACATATTACTTTATTTATTGCACCAGGGTGGTCAGGGGGGGGGAATTTAACCCTCCCATATTGCCTTTCCACCTTCATAAATGTATTATTTAAATCAATTAAACAATAAACTAAACAATAACTATGAAAAAAATTCTAGTGTTTGAGACAGGGTTAGTGCTAAAGTTAATATTAAAATTCCATATTGATATTGGGAATTTGTCGTTACCAGTAATTTTTGATTATTTTTCATTTATAATGTATAGATGATAACACGGTTGAAATATCTTCTGAACATGAAAATATTGCCTACCTATGCCATTACCAGTAATGCCAGTACAGCAGATTTTACCCAATGATGTAAACTAAACATAAACTGCCACATTGAATGGTACCTTATAATGTCTTATAATAAAATTAGCAGTAGGATTTTTATGATTTTACATATTTATTTCTACTTTATGCAGTTAAACGGAATTAAGATATCTTTACAATTTATAAAATATAGATTTCGAAGAAAAAATATACTTTGCATAAAAATATATATTTTAGAGGCATGGCCAAATGTATAGGCTTGGCCAAATATATAGATATATCCGTAAGAAAAGACTGTGCACAAAACATGACTGACACTGGTATATTTTTCAAAATAAAAACAATACTTATCATGTGGAATATGGCCAACACTGGAGTACTATGCGCCGGAATAGTGAATATTGATTAACTTCCTGATATATTTATAAATTTGGCCATGACTTTAAAGGTAAGACAATATTAATTATATTATTTCAGATTATAACTCAATATTAAAATGTATGTAAATATTTTTATATACTAGGTAACTTCATCAGCATATTAAAATCATTTCTACCGATTAAATATTATAAATAGTTAATAATTTATTATATAAGGTATAGAAAATAAAAAAGTTTTATCTAAATATGTACACACTAGGTAGTAGGCAACTGATAAACTAATTATGTAGGTAAATTACTATTTAAAAAAAATAATATTATGTGTTTTAAAACATATTCCTAGCATTTTAGGAAAATATAAAAATAATATAAATCAGACTTGGACCTATAATGAACACACCAAAGACAATAATTTAGAATAAATATATAATTGTATTATATAGTTATTCTAATTATATTTATACTATTAATAATAGATTTTTAGTAAAATATAACAGCCATCAATTATAATTTTAATTTTATAAATATTATTATTTAATACTCTAAATAATAATTTGTTTGTGTTTTATTAAATCTTATTATCGGATATTTGAACCAGTAAATTTACAACTTCAAGAGCTTCCTAACAGAGCTATAGATAAAAACTCTGAGCCAAAATAACATGATTATAAGAGAAATCAAAACATTTATATTGCTATATTTTTGATACTCTTATATAACTTTAAATTCTACACCAGGGGATAAACGTGATTTTTTGTTCCGGAATATTTGGCATTAGTTATGTCAACTTATGTGGCAGGAAGTGTATGGTGAGGATAAACCTCTGGATATTCCATATGTTCAAGTTAATCGTAATCATCCGTAAGTCTCAACAATGAAACAGCTTGTGTCGTGTGTACAGATAACACAAGAACACATGCACTTTGACCATGTGGTCACAATGTGCTTTGTAAAGATTGTGTAACCAAGCTACTCTAAGTGCTGTCCCCTTCGCAATACGGAGTACACTTAAACAATTCACATTTGGTAATAGTTTTTTTTCTCATTTGTTATTTTTGAAAAATATATAAATGTTAATTTATTTTAACTAAAAATATTTTGTTTGTTGTTTAAACATTTTTAAATAATATTGAAAAAATTAAAAATAAATGTATTATGCTTATCACAGAGTAAGAACATTGCTACTTTTTTAAATTAGATACTGAATACAACAGATTTCAACAAAATAATATCGATCTATAAATGAATCTTTCACAAAAGATCGATCTGAAAAAATAGGAATTCTATTAGATATATTGTCTTTGCCAAAACAACGACATTTGTACATAAAATTGTTTAGAAAAAAACACATAATTTTGTACAAATATCATGTATCATACACAACATTTTATAACAAAAATACATTTTTATGCTGGGCTATAAGAATCAAGCAAGTCAAATGTTTTTATTTATTTTGTTGTAATTTTATAATATTAATTTAATTTTGACTACCATATTAATAAAAAGTAATAAAACTATAAATATGTGTACAGTGATATTACCTATATCATTGCATTTAAATTTAACACCATCTATATACAGTGACCCCCACTTGTCCACTTGTAACCTACTGTACAGCAGAGGGACATACACTTGTCCACATTTTTTACAATTCAAAATCAAAGTTGACTATAATATAAATAATCTGTTTTAAGTATATCAAATAATTGCAACATGTTTGGCCAGACAATGTTTTTTTAACAATCACAAACATAAATACATCCAAACACATAAGGCACTGATAAACTTAAATACCTAATTACATTTTATGTAAAAACTCTTATTTTCAATTTCATGAACAGGGTTTGAGGCAAGGATTTGCTTATTTTATTGGTTTGACTTAACATCTGGTAGAGATCAGATTTCAGATATACAATTTTAAAGTAGTTATTTTTAATACATTTTAATAAAACTGCAGCATCTTTTATTCCTTAGTTTGGTGAATTTAGATGACTGGCATTTAAAAAAATTGAATGATTAATTATGTTTAATATGTTCCTTTTCCCCAAGTGTTTGCCTTTATATATTTATTATTTGCTTTTGCTCAAGTTTTAAAAATTATTTTGTTATAATTATTATTATTTTTTTTATTTAGACTGATTTATAATGTATTAAAATGTTATTTATTTTAATAACTAAAACATTTTTGTATATCACCTCATATTAATGAATTTTTTTAAATTAATATTCAAATGTTGGTTTACACTTCACATCTACAACACACTCTGTCCAGTATTTGACTTGCTTGATTCTTATAGCCCAGCATAAAAATGTATTTTTGTTATAAAATGTTGTGTATGATACATGATATTTGTACAAAATTATGTGTATTTTTCTAAACAATTTTATGTACAAATATTGTTGTTTTGGCAAAGACAATATATCTAATAGAATTCCTATTTTTTCAGATCGATCTTTTGTGAAAGATTCATTTATAGATCGATATTTTTTTGCTGAAGTCTGTTGTTTTCAGTATCTAATTCACTATCGCCACAATGTAGTGTGTGAGCCTTTAACTATAATTATTGTGGGTTCAAAGTACAAAGATTATCAAACCTTAGTTGAGCAATATAAATTTATTACATTTAACTTTTGGTCTTTACAAACGAAATATACTCCATATTTATAACCAGTGCTGCAATTATCTATGGGCTATGGGGTGAAATGCACGGAACTCTGCCAGACGGACATACACATTATACTATGGGCATAAAATGTCCTTACCATCTTGATTAGAAAAGTGTAATATCTTTTGTCTAGGGCATACAAATCATAATTGCTGTGGCATCTACTGATGAGGTATAATACCTAACCTATAATAAATGCAAACACCTTCCAAAACCACCCAACTTTAAGGAGCTATATATCTAGTATATATTATATATATAGGTAATATCTCGTCAACGAATTAACGAAAAATGAAAATTTGAATATGAAAATTCATAATAAAATTAGCATTATTAGTTTATTAATATTTTTGAATTGGTTGCCATTTTGAAAATAAAAAGTTAATAATGGTATACTGAATAAAAATAAGGGTGTAAAATATTAGAAATGTAAACAAATGTAGAAAAGCATGAAACTAAAATTTAAAAAAAATCTAACTGTATTATTATATTTTATACATACAATGTAATTTTCATATCCAAATTATTTTGAAAAAATGAATTTAACCTATTGTACTACTGCCTAATAGTAAAATTAAGTTAAAAATGTAAACAAGTAGTGTCGTGTGAATCACTAATTGATATTTTAAATTTCAATTCAATGATACCTATATTATTGACTATTGTAGGTAGGTATAAAAAAACTATTTTGAGCTGATATGGCCCATCAACGTACCTACCTACCTATATCAAGTATATTTCATGATATATTTTTTGTTATTGCTATTAAAGTAATTAATTTTACTAATGGTATTACAATAGGTAATACGTTGATTTTATTTTTACTAAAACATGGCATTTAATATTTCAATATTTAATAAATAGGTAGTTATAATATTGTATACCTATAATATTTTGTATCAACTATGGTATTATTTTACTTTATAGTGAATACCACCATACTGTAGAACGTTGTAAATAGGTTCATATTATAAAAGGGTAATAGGTACCTAGCATAAGATTAATCTAAATATTTTAAAAAAGTCATTGGGTCTACACTTTTATGGCCAGTGTTATATTTAATAAATGTATATTAATGGATTATTCAATGTAAATTTACAAGGTAAAGTAATTTGCATTGCTGATGATATAGAAAGCTTAAGCTGGCTAGTTGGGTTTACACAATTACCCACAGGGTTAGGCAGTACAAATTTATGTTAAATGTTTACGATTAGATGTGTTTTTTTTACATTTGTATTATGATTATATTACAATATTGTAATACGTTTTTATGTACCTAAGAGGCTATGCAGGTATTCCATTGGTAACTAGTGGTGTATCAATTGCATGATAATGAATAAGAATAAATTATCACAAAAACTGTAGACACATAGTAATATTTAGGCCATTATAAGTACATATGCGTGACAAAATGCCGTTATCACTTCAAAAACATTTAATGTTCAAAAATAATATGATAAATGGTATTAGGTTTTGTATTTCACATTATGTTTATAAAAACATAATATTTCAGCACAAATGTAGCAGTTATTTTTGTTTACTTACCCCGTAAGTAGGTTGTTTACGTTGTGCAGTACAGTATTAATAAAAATATCAAATGTGTAGAATAGCCAACTCCAATACAATTTAATAATACTATATTATATTATATATAATACCATTATTATTATTATCACTGATAATTTTCAGATAATTGAAGGTATATTGATCTGTAATTCAACTGATACTAAAAAAAAACTCACATTCTCAATCTATACAAATCTATAGCATTGTGTTGGTATTGTCGGAATGGATCCTCGTAGGGAACCGGCGGTCAGCCTAGCGAGTCGGGTGACGAGTAATGATGGGATTTGGGTAACAACGTTAATTATTTTATTAAGATTATGAAATAAGACTAAAGTTGGGATAGGCTACAATGGCAAGGGGCGTGTAGCAAAATAATATATTGCATGTAGGTATAGAATACAAGTGAGCCGGAGTAGACGTCTCTCCGTTATTATATAATATAATTCACGGTAACAAGGTATGAATAATAATAATACGAATAATAAACAATGAGATTTTCAGTAACGATACCCAACAACGACGGTGTTTACGCGGATGTGAATCGTGGCGTAGGAGTAGGTATCGGCGTCGGACTAAATCGATCGCTACCTGTGGCGTTTAACGACGAACGGCAATGAGCGGCGACAATGGTAACAAATGACGACCCAACGGAACGCAGCGAAGCAAACGATGAGCACGGCAATGGATGCTGTAGTGACCAAGCTAAGTGACCCCACGGACGGCACGGACGAGACACACGACAAAGTACCCGTTAGAGCGTATCGGCTCGATGCACGGCAACCGCACGAAGACGCGCACGACCGTAAAACTGAACAACGCACTAAGCAAAGGCACGCAGAAAATGACACCGCGGACGCGACAGCGACACAAGGTTAAGAGTGGCTCAAGCACTCGGTATGCGAAACAAAGGAACGCTGTTTGCGCGCGGACTGATTACACGTACGCGCGACGATTGTGTTATTGTATTCTGTAATAGTGTGATAGTGATGGTGACGGCGGCCGCAGTGTTGGCAGCAGTGTTAGCGTCAGCAGTTATGGCGGAGGTGGTGTTTACGGCGGCAGTGTTTACGGCGGCAGTGTTAACGGCGGCAGTGTTAACGGCGGCAGTATTGACGGCATATATTATGTATAATATAATATTATATTATACGTCTATGGTTGTCGGCGGCCGTGTTGGTGGTGGCTCAAATCGCCGTTTATACTCCGTAGGCGCTCCGCGCTCCCGATATAACACCATAGCCGCTAAAAGTGATTTTTTCCGATAATAGTTCTGCTCCAAACAAATTACCTACTACGAATATCAGTTGCTCAGAATAATAATATTATTATTGAAAATATTATGATACCACGAACAATCATTATTATTAATTATTACTATCTTATATCATAATATTATGGGTGCGTTCGACATGGGCGCTTATTTACTTTCAGCGCTTAACCGTAACCTATCGCTTTGAACCGTTCGTTTAGAAATAAGCGCTCACGTGTATGCCTCCAGACGAACGCGAATATTGACGGCTTGAGACTTTGCGACGTTATTAGTTTTTTTTTTTCATGTTTTTTGTTATTCATTTTGTTACGATTTTATTAACAAATAACAGCTAAAAACATAATACTTTGAAACTTATATAAAACTTATTAATAGTTGTGAAACGGTTTATGGTTATCATTAAATCAATATCATTAAAATCGTGTTATCCCTCATTTCACATTGGAGCGTAGTTCGCTTTGGGAAATAGCACTCACGCTTTCACTGCACAAACTCGATTTGTCAAGCGACCGATGGTCAACTCGATACATCAACTCGTCATGTAACAACTATTTTCCATGACATCAAGGTATGAGAGGTATGCGCCCTATCGAACGTACCTAGGTACCCTATGGATGTAGCCACAAAGTATTACTTTTTTGTCTATATTAGCAAAAAGTATCTAAATCAGGTGATCAATGTGCGTATGCACGATGCAAATTCTAGCATAATAAATTATCCATTGGTTACTATCACAGAATTATTCTAAATCTTAGTTCGTGGTTAGCTATATTATTATACTACCTAATTGTTATATTATTATAGTAGTAATTACACTATTTTTCAATCACACATTATATTTAAAACATAATATGGTCTTATCTGTGGATAAATAATATGTAAGAAGTTGCGTCTCACGTGCGCAGCGGCAGCGGTGGCGGCAAAATGAGTCCGGACACAATTTTACCTCCACCGCGGTAGCACCGCCAAGACAAAAGAATTTTACCGCCAACGCTGCGGTGTGGCGACCTTAACACGTTGAGCTCCGCTTGTGTTTACGGCGCAGTGCCCGCGTCGCCGCACCAAATCTACGTACGGTCGACTATGCGTCGACACCGGCGATTGTGTAATAAAAATAATTTTATTTTTGAATCACTCTGTATTCTGAGGAACACGGTACATACGACGTAAAATAACTTGAATGAAAATGTTCGTGTTTATTATGTCGAGTTGCATTAGAATTATAATAATAATAATTATTATTATTATTATTATTATATGGTATACTATTATTATCAGCGATAACCATCGTCGTATTTCGGAAAAAATAAATATCCAAACTAAAAATAAACAAAAATAAAAACCAATTATATCTTTAGATTCTTAAGAAGTAACCTGATCGCCTACAATAAATTTCAAAACGTTATCCCGTAGCCAGTAAAAATTATAAGCCATCAAAGTTAACTCTATATTTGTCGACTACCCGTCGACAATGGCATTGAACGTGTTAATGAACATCTAATAAATTGGATGACTCGTCAGTCGTCGCTGATATCGGCAACATTGTTTTTTATTGTTTTAATACGCTGTGGATACATCCATAGTATATGAACTAAGACTATTGTTTAATGTGTTTATTCGAAACAGTGATTTTCGTGGTTTTGCATGATAATACAAATTCGGTGTAGTTACGACTGTTCGAGGTAAACACTACAACCCGCGGGAACAGCCACCAGCAGCCGCCGTAACGGTTCCGTCACGTAAAGGCGCCGAGTTTCGTACAGTATACTGCTCTTGAGCCGGATTCCCACGACTGGCATTACTTGCTGAATACGTCAATAATTGTACCTACGTTCGACCAGTGCACGATTAGGGTGTTCACAATATTGGAGCACTTGTCAGTGCCGCACAACACCTATGAAATACATGATTCAAATAGTTAAATCAATAGTCAACCACTATAATAATTAATTTTGTCATTATTTTCTGGTAGACAACAGGTCCGGTCACAAAACTCAGGCCGACCTAACCTTACCTTACTAGTTGAAAAAGTATGTAATAAACTAGATACCGGGGACAATACTGTAAAAACGACTATTATTGTCTTCTATAATACTTGTCAAACTATATTATAATAAAGGAACAAATAATGCACTTTACCACGTCCCTAATAAAATTCAAAATATTTGAAAGACGTGTTTTTTTAAGACATTGCACACACTGCAGCGGTGTTGGTGGCGGTGGCAGTAGCGGTTACGGCAAACACAACTTTACCGCCACCACGGAGGCACACCAAGACAAAAGAATTTTACCGCCACCGCTGCAGTGTTGTGGCCTTATATGACATGATAATTAACTTATAATATACCTAGATATTAAAAAAATAAAATATTTTTTTGTTAATTTTTGACGATCCAATTTTTATCCAACATTGTATAGTTATTTAGTTTTAGATTCTACGTGGAGCTTTTTTTTGTTATAATTGAAATATTGAAGAAGAATTAATTAATATTGGAGAAAAAATATTTTATTCGCGAACGCCATACGTGCGATAATAATATTATTCGATTTTCCTTTTCCTATGGTGTGACATTATTATTTATTATTATTAAATATTTATATTTAAATGTTTATATCTTGAATAGCAGCAGCATAATACACGTAAGTACCTATAATTTACTATTATATTATGATTTATGAACTATATATGTACCATTTCTGGCTCACCTCCTAATTTTATCAATAAAAGAACAGCAAGAAAGCAATGTGCAAAAATATCATAAAATTGAATTACATTAATAATATAAAACTAAATGCAATAATAATTAAAATATTTTTCACAAAACTAATAAAATTGTAATAATAATAAAAATATTTTTAAAAAATTGAATTGCAATAATAATAAAAATATTTTTCACAAAACTAATCAATTATTAATAATTAAAAAATATTTTTTTATAGATAATTATAGAAAGTAAATAAAAGCAAAAACATGTAAATATAGTTAGATTAAATTAAAAGTTTAATATTTTTTTCCAATTAGACATTAGTGTATTGAGATGTTTTACAAAATCATTTCTATCTATATTTATATAGACATATAACATATAACATTCATAATTTATCAATTACAATAACATATCACTTTCAAGATTTTGAAATATTTTGTTAAAATTTGAACTTTAAACGCTATAAAAAACCTTGTGCTAATGAATTTTTAATATTTTTCAACTGCTATTGTTGCATTATATAAGGAACCTTGCATTAAATTTTCAATCTTTTAGACCAAACGAATAAAACAGTATTGACATTTTACGAAAAAAACTAAAAAAATTTTAAATGTCCGTAAACAGCACAAAACCAATCAAAATATTTAGAAAATGTTATTAAGTAAAAGAAATGACGAAATAAATTGTATCTATTGACATTAAGTAAATAATAAACGTGTAACCTAAATACATATTTTATTTAAGCAATTTATAAAATATTTAATTCACAATATTCTCAAACGAAATAAGTATAACTATTCAAAATCAGTAAATTTACTGTATTCTCTAAACATTTAAAGTATAATATTTCAAACTTGTTATAATAAATATTTTTATAATATTCTCAAAACATAAAAAAAAGTGGACCATTTATGAGGTGAGAATATTATAACAACGTATAAATAGTATTATTGAAATCGCTGAAAATATTCGGTCCCCAATGTGGTCAGAGGTACCTTTTGTGGCCGCCCCCCGGCCCCCGTCGTTATTGGCGTTTTCAGTAAATTACCCGTTCGGTTCTTTACATTGTACAATGTACAGTTATCAAAATATATTGAAAATAATGTAATAATAATAATAATAATTTATTCACAATATCATCAAATAAACATAAGATATTATTTGATTCACTCATATTCGTTTTTCTTATACAATGATTTTATATCATTGAATTCAAATTTAAGACAATCCGTTACAGTGACTCAATTGTAACCTACAACTGTACAGCAGAGTGACATCCACTTGCTCACCTTTTTTTAATTTAATTTTTCTATAAATATCAATAATATTTTATTTGTTAGAAAAAAAAAAATTATATAAAAATTTAATACGATGTTCCTGATATATTGTTACAATAGCAGTTGAATAATATTATAAATATATAGGCACAATTTTTTTTATATAACCATCCAAAGCTTAAATTTTTATGACATTTAAATAGAAAATGTACAAATCATTTAGTAGTTAAAAATATAAGACGTTCAACTTTTAAGTTGTATTTTTGATTTTTTGTTTTTGCAAGGTACAATTGTCAAGCCGGTATCGTCATCTGTGTTTACATTGTTATAGTGTTATTTTGATCTGTCATGCTTTAAAATGTTAAACAAGAGTAGAATAAAAAATCATTACTTGCTACAGTTAATTATTTAAATATTGACATTATTCGGATGGTCGTTTTTTATATTTTTATTTTGTACAAATTGATCTATGTTATTACCTACTTATAAATGTGACATTATAACAATAAAGTAGGAGCCTTGTATGAAAAATTTTCAAACTTTTTACCCAACGAGTACAATTTTATTGCCATTCATAAAAAAAAGCTAAAAAAATTGGAAACTGAAAATGTCCATAAACAGTTCAAAACAAATCAAAATATTTTGATTGATCGTGTGTAGAAAATGCTACTATCGACAATCAGTGAAATCTTTTTTTTTAATTACACCAAAAACCAAAACCGTAAAAATTCTCGTTTTCTTTAATTTTTATTTTTGGTATGCATTTAAAATATTTTTTAACTGTTATTGTTACAATATATCAGGAACCTTGAATTGCATTTTTAATATTTATTTCTGGTGCTTTTGAAATCTATTGGGCATTTTTTCCTTTTACCCCCCAAAGTAACAACTATGTACATTAAAGGTACGTAATATATTATTATATTTTATACACATAATGAAAATTTTCAAATATAATTTCTTCAGCAAAAATTAATTTAACCTGCTGTTTAATGTGAGCTGTTCCGGTTTTTTCAATTTTCAATTTTAATGTTTTGTTTTTCTATAAATGTCAATACAATTTTAGTTGTTTGACAAAAAGTTTGTAAACTTAATACGAGGCTCTTAATAAATTGCTACAAAGACAGTTGAAATATATTGAAAATGCAGTCACAATTTTTTTTTTATAAGCATTTAAATTCTGAAGTTTGACAACATACGTAAAAATCAAGAAAATGTGCGAATTATTTTGAGTTGGAAATTCTAAAAAAAGTTTCATTTTAAATTTAAGATTTGTAAATGTAATAGGTATGAGGTTCCTTATAAATTTGTTTATCTAAGTTTTAGGAAATAAAATACGTAGATTGTAAAATCGGCCTGGAAATTTAAGAGAATAAAAAAAGGTGGTTGTAAGCTTGGCCCAATAATGTTGATAAGTACGATATAATTTAATCTTCAAATAATAAATAACTTGTGTGGGCCTGTGCATTAGTTGATACGTACTTAACAACTAATGCATGTGAATCATTTCATGAGCATTTTAATTGAAGTTTTAATTCAACTCACCCCAATATATTATATTCCATAATTACAAAATTAAAAGAAGTACATATAGAAAAGTTCATTAAAATCAACTGCCTAAATGCACTATTTCAATAATTTCAAAATATAAAAACTAAAAAAAAAATTCTTAGAAAGAACGCTTACAAATTATAAAAATAAGGAAATATTGGTGAGTTAGTGCGTCAAACTCATGGCTTTTTACTTAAAAAAATAGATTTATATTATAACCTTACATTATTAATTATTACACTACAGTTTTACTTATATTTTTACACTTTTTCACTCTTACACTTTTACATGAATATATTGTACTTATAATATTTAATACTGAAACAAATTATATAAAATTGTACACAATTTTACATTTATATAACGAATTTCATACTATGAAAATAATTTTTGGAGGATAATTATAATCGCCTCTTTGTGGTTTCCTCTGGGAAATGTTAAATGGTTCTCAAAAATATTATGCATGATTTTTATTCGGGCCGAATTTACACATCAATCATGTTTACCTGTAAAAACTGGGGGCCGAGTTTACAATAAACCGTTTGAACATTTTTTTTGCCTTTGTTCAAGCTTGCAACCGATTATTATGATTAATATTTTTATATTTGTGATCTGTTTGAATTATAAGATGTTTAATATTTTATTATAATGTAGACTTGAATTTATTGTAATTAATGAAAACAGTCAACTCACATAATAATTTCTAAAAATAAAATTTATTTCAATATATTTTTATGGTGTTTATTTGTATAGGGGAAAACATTTTCAATAATTCCAATATTATTTTAATAATAGTAGAAGTAAAAAGTATAATAATTTTAAATACCTACCTATCCTGTGGGTATTGTTTAGTTCTATAGTTAACAGTATGATAAATATTAGAAAACTCATATGATTTTACAATGGTAATGAATTACCTATTTATAGTTTATACACAATAGTAATACAAATAAACTATGATAAATAAAATTATTATATATTTGAACCTAAAAGAAACTATATAATTTAAAATGCACGCAATTAGTATCATACTTTTTTATACCTTTTTATTTGGGACGCACTTAATACGAGTTCGATAAATATTGCAAGTCTGCGACGTGTTAACCTACGTTTATTTTAAGTAGACTTACCCTTTAACACCGTCGTGTACATCAATCGCTTCCGACGTACACTATTATAAACACACACATTTATTATAATACTATAACTTCATAACTTTGGTTTGGACTTATAGCATTAAAAATTATCTGCATATGCATGCATATATACAGCCAAAATCATCAAAATATGCATATAATTTTTATTTTATTTAAAAAAAAACACATTGCAAGTTTAGAAATCAAAAATCATTAACATATATTCTCGTTTTACACTGCTTATAAAATAAAATATAAACAATTAAGTATGTTAGTGTGTGTCCAGCTATTTGTCTAATCATAGTTTTTTTGTACTTCTATTGTTGCTGCGTTGACAAATACTGCAATTATTATTGTTTACTTTAATTTTAAAATATTTTCTTGATATTGTACTTGGTATTATAGAAAATAATAATTATCATCGTACCTGACAATGGACAATTATCCGATGCCAAGTGATAAAATATATTATATATATTATATACGGTGCAGTGGCACGGCGATGATAAATAAGTAGATACCATAATATATTGTTATTTTCAAATGGGTTTTTTTTCTTCTACTTAAGGAATTTAACAATAATATATTATATGAGTCACGACGGACGAAAAGCCATGTTCTTTGTAATTTATTTCTCATTTTATGTACAATAACGTGCTATTCACCCAAATTTAAAACGATCCTCGCTGAACATGTTCATTTTTATCTGTGTTATATGTTTTTTTTGTGTATTGTGTTATAGTTTCTTTGAATTGCATTAGCTGAACAGGCGGGTCAAAGGTACTTAAGCGGCGACACACAGGCGGGAAACGGCAACTCGGGATGACAGGGATAGATAATATATTATGTTGTTATTATTATAGACAGAATATAATTATTTCTGTTATATCCCCATTCGAAAAATATAAAAAGAAATGTTTTCCTTTATTAAAGACAACCTTCGGCATCGTGTCCATTGAGAGAATAATATTATTATTGTGGGAACTATTGGCTTTCTTCGAAGTACTATAATAATTTCATATACCTAGTTTACCAACAATTGTTATATTGTGCTTAAAATGTGTTATGATCGATTCACTCTCTTACTGGGTATATTTGTTTTGCTTTATAATAGCATTTCAGAAACCCTTCTCTATATTAATACAATAGAACATTCAGGGCGTGTGAAACCAGTTTACCCAGATCAGACGGACTGCCCGCTGCGGACAGATCAGCCGCATCGATAGTTCGTGTTCGGTGTTTGTACATATTATAATGAAAAAAACTGAAGGTGTGTATCAATATTTGCTGTTCGAACTAAAACCGCACAGTTTTAATAAAAAATGTAAATATTATTCATATCATAATTATTATATACAAACAATTATAACTAACTATTTAAAAGCTCAAAAATTAATTAGGTTAATTAATAATAAAAAAAGATTTTCAATATTAGCTACTATCTACTATCCACTTATGAATACTACGTCTATACTTTGTAACAAGAAGGAATATAGCTACATGACACATGATGAACTTAATGTAAACCTAAAATATACATTAGGCGTAATATTATAATAATTTAGATTAATAGAGTACAGCGATAATACGCTTTCCCGGACACCAAATGTCTATTATATAGTGTGAAAAACTAACCAGAGGTTATTTATATAAGGGATTTTCACTGGGTGACATTAAAGTATATGAAAGAATACATATTTGTTAAACTTTGTTGGTCATATTTAGTCTTTTAACAGTATGTATGCATATAGCACTATTTTGTAACTTCATTAAACACTTTACATACCTACCCACCTACAACTTTGAGAAATTCACATAAAGTAAAATTTTAAAAGCTACCTATTTAGTATAGTACCATAAAAAACCAGAATTTCAAAGTCTACCTACAAAGTTATTATATTTGTATATAATGCATATAATTTTATGTAGCTTTCTAGGTGCTGTCATATATTGTATAGACAGTTATCGATTTTCGTATTTATATATTGTAATCAAAACAGGAGTTTAACGAAGTAAATGTGCTGAGCTGCCTGAGCTGACGGTGTTTTATTATTTTTTAAACTGCTATACGTATAGGTACGATGCAGGTGGTCAGTTGCAACCATATTAAGATTTAAATGTTTTTAATTTATTTTGTTTAAAGTGTTTCGAACTAATTTAATGCTATATTTTTGAGTATCTCCTCAGTTCTACCGTATTCTTTAAATCTAAACTGTAACTGGTTAATTTATGCGGTGGTTGAGGATTTAAAGTTTAAACAGTTAAGGTAGAAAATTCGGCTTCCTAAAAAACCAAACTGTCACCGGTTTGTGGTATTTTGGTTACTCAAGTGCAATAGAGGCATATGTGCACGTAATACAGAATTATATTATATTGTTCAAGTCTTATTAGGAAATTATAATTAGATTTTCAATAATAAAAGATTAAATAAACAAATTAATGCAACTTGTTTTATAATTATTTAAAATTAAAATAGTAATTTTTTGAAATCACTGATTTTTAAGCATATTTTACCTTAAATGTATTCGTTTTTGGTGCATATTCAAATTAATATTTTAGAGAACACATTTAGTGACATTTTAGTGCATAATATTAATATCCAATTATATTGTAAGAATTAGAACTTCAAACGCTCACAAAAATTTAATTTGACTTTCCAATAGAATTTTTTTATTTTGATAAAAGCAGACCAACTTATGTTAAATTTTCACTTCTTAGATTAGTTTATTACATTTTCAAGTTTCTTGACCAAGCAAATATTAGTTTTTTAATTACAGCAAAGTAAGCAAATCACTACAGAAATCCAGTGAATATCCAATCTTGTACACATTTAAACTTCAAACGATCATAAAAATTTAATTTGACTTTCCAGAAATATTTTTTTTTATAAAAGTAGAAAATGTATGAGTAATCTTTTGTTCAATTTTCACATCATAGATTAAAAAGAAAATTTTTTATGAATTTCTAACTCAAAATAATTTGCACATTTACGTGATTTTTACGTATTTTCTCAAAATTTGAACTGGATTATGAAATGTTTATAAAAAAAAAATGTCACTATGTATTTTCAACTACTGTGGTAACAATATAATAGGAGTCTTGTATTAATTTACAAGCTTTTTGACTCAATGAATACAATTTCAATGACATCTATAGAAAAAAAACTAAAAAATTAAAACACAAAATGTCCGTAAACAGCTCAAAACAAGTCCAAATATTTTGAACATTTTATAGTAAATAGAAAATGTTAATATAAAGGTTTCGTAAAAATTGCATATATCTAAGGTCATTTGTTTAAGAGTACACCAAAAACCAAAATCGATTTTGTCGAAAACCGGTTTTGTATAATAATTTCCAGGTGCTTTTGAAAACTACAGAAAATTTTAAATTTAACCTCCCTAATACACCAGCTTCATTCACTTTCCTGTCGAACAATAGATACTAAAGTTTAAAATCGACGCATTACTTCGACTATGTATGGTGAACACAGTCACAAATAATTATAATAAAAATAAAAAACCGCACATCATTTAAAATCAAAATATTCGTTGTAGAAATTCATAAAAAAAATTTTTTTTCATATATGACGTGACAATTTAATACAAGGTTTCTCATCAATTTTTGTAAGTGTAAACTAAAATAAAGATAAGCGTAAATTTACAATGGTTTAGGTATTGTGAGCGTCTGAAGTTACAATTTTTACAAAATTCGTAAAAATAAAGAAAATTTGTGAATTTGTGAAAGTTAGGAATTCATAAAAATGTTTTTGTTTTCATATCCCAGATTTGAAAATTTAATACAAGATTCCTGATAACTTTATCTACCTTTATCGAAAAACAAAGTGTCTACCAAAGTGAAATTACATTTGTATGAACGTTTTACTTTTAATTTTTCACCTGATTTCTCGTGAAGCGATTTTGTTATGTTGTTATAATTCAAAAATAATAACTATAGATACTTGAAATATACAGTTTATGTTTATATAATCATTTTCTTTACTTCATACAATTTTCAAATCTTTTGACTCTTTTTGAGCTTTTTGCAGACATTTTTAATCTCCAATTTTTAATTTTTTTTGTTTTTTTTCTTTTAATATCAACTAAATTTTATTTGTCGGGGCAAAATGCTTAAAAATCTTATACACGGCTCCTGATATATTTGTATAATGGCAATTGAAAAATATTAAAAATACATGAGCACACATTTTTTTTATAAGCATTTAAATTTTGAATTATGGCAAAATTTATCAAATTTTAATTTAAAAATGATTTTGTAGTTAAAAATATAAAACATTTTCAATGTTATAGCTAAGAATTTAAATGAAAAATAAGGTTCCACGTAAATAGGTAAATAAATTACTTTATTCTTATATCATCAAATATAAGTACTTATAGTAATATATCTGTTCACGCCGTCGCGCCATCGCTACAACCTGTGGCACACAATTAATAAAAATAACAATATCTATTTTGCCGACCGACTATCTTATACACACGTCACACACGGCCACAGTTATTATTGTTACAATAATTATTTTATTGGGTATTAGGTATATGTTAATTGTCTCATCAGTAAAATGTTATATTATAATAGTCGTTTCAATGTTACATAATAATATAAATGTAGATTACTCGGGGACGCGGACGTCGGCTATCGGTGCGCGGCAGTTAATCGCTTACGTCAAAGCAAAACAATTATAATTACGTACCCGAATCGATAAAATTATAATATTATAAATTATTTTGTAGGCGTTAATCGCAGAGTTTTTTTTTTTTTTGTAAACCTTGAGGGCTAAGTGTGTATTATTAATGTGGTATAAGTTTATGGCACGAATAACCAGAAATATCATTATTGTTCGAAAGCGTGAATCGACAATTATCACAATAATATTGTGTGTGTCAACTTATTATACAGGCGCCGCGCAGGTAGCGCTGGAAACCGGGTGCACATTTTATTATTGTTCGTTTCCGGTCCGTACAATATCATAGCAGGCTGACTGATCATCTTCGCTCAGAATCGTTTTTCGCATACAACGATATTATATTATTGAATTCAAATTTTACACCATAAATTAGTAACGCACTTGTAACCTACTGTACAGCTGTACAGCAGAGCTGTAAGTATTTATTACTTCCTCAGGAAGAAATTATTACAAAACAAAAGAAAAATAAAAGAAACAGATATCGTTATCGGTAAATATTTGAAAATAATTGGTAATTAGGTTATCTCTATATAAATATATATATAATAATTATTATTATGAGAGGAAGCGCTTAGGTCAGATACATTCAAAACCGGTTTCCTTCATCTCCATAATCATGTTAGATCCTTATATGTATACATAGATTATTCAATCCGTTTATTTAGTTTTTTTTTCTATAGTTTTTGGATAGTTTATTGAGTTATCATGTGTGTCGTAAACACGATTCTGGAATACATAAGTCATGACGAATGGACGACGCTGCGCATAAACACTCGTATTTTATTACTCTGCATAATCATAAATTATTGTAATGTACAGCGCAGTGTATCAACTGCAGCCTCGGCTGGCGTAGGCGTATATATAGGTACTCGTCTTCACGTAGTGCGAAATAGTACAAAATATTATTATAATCTATACTCGAAACCGATTTTAATTTCGTGCGGCAGTTTTCTCGTTATCCACGAAGCACTGACGAATAATATTAATACTATACATCTCATGTTATTATCATTATAATTATATTTAATACGGTCGTTTTTCTGACACGAAAGTTATTTCAGATTTTAATCTGCGGACGTACCTATTGTTCCGGTTCCCAAAGAAAATAATACGAGCACCATGTCCATTAATGTTTTTGGCGGACGACAAAGTACACACACACACACATAAATAACTATAGGATCCTTATCGCCTGTAGATTACGCTTATACATACACCCACACTTGTACATATAATATATTTTTGTAAATATTATGTAATTTGTATACAAGCTATGTATACAGCCATACAGGCACACGTGCAAGTCGCCGCCAGAACTCGCTGATATTTTAGTAAATAGAAGACCCGCCACCCTTTTCACCGCTGCAGCCGCCGCTGTCGACCCGGTAGAAATGCATTTGTCATTGTCACCATTCTACCATTGACAGCCGCCAGTCCGAAAACCCATATATTTTTTACTCTCTCTCTCACTCAAACACACACACACACGACAATCACAGCTGCACTAACACTATCTTACCTAAAGCCCACCAATCCCCGCCGTTTTTGGCGCCGAATCACCACCACAGCTACTATTAGCACCGACCATTCGATTCATGCCCGCAGAGGGGAATTAAATAATACATAGTTCGATACACGCAGACAATAGGGAACATTTTATCAGGTCGTTAGCTTAGAAAAAAATAGCGTACCGATATATCCATAGAATGTGTTTTTGCTGTGTACAAAGACATCCTATACACACATACATTATTATATATTTATGATTATTATATAATATATATAGTATTTGGTCGGCACTTGTCACACCCTGATGGCCTGGCGAGGGAAAGAAAGGAAGATATTCGCACCATTTTGTCGTAGAATATCCTATAGGGGTATGTGGAGGGGAGAATGAATGAGAATGAGACGGCGACGGCGGTGGAAAGGTGTGATATTATGCCTAACTTATAGCCTGGAGATTGGAAGCGATCGGAAAACGCTTACAAGTAATATTAATATACACGAGGTGTTGTCCACCCCTTAGTCTCCACGCAAGAAATACGTGTGCGGAAAAATGAATGGGTAAGAAATTGCATCATATACTTTCATTTTTATTTGTTTCGGGTGTAATATGATCACGAACACTCGTGTGTGCAGTTGTAGTTGACACACATCTAATTTACAATTTAGCTGCCTCAGCACATTTGCTATTTACAGTTACCTATACTACAATACGTACCTATAAAGAAGGTTTGCAATGGACGGGGACAACACGACCCGGATGTGTGGCTATTATTTAGGTGAACACGACCACCGACAGTGAAATACCTCACTCACATGGCGATAGTAGGTACATTCTAATTTTGCGAGGGTTCTTGGGAACGTGCTGCGAACAATAAACGTATTGTATTCGTATACTTGTACGTGGTATATGAAAAAGAATATTATCGTCTTCAGAGTCATCCTAGTACAATATAATACAACATAGGTAACTGCGCAGTTATAATTCGAGTTTTGACCCAACCGCCGTTTAACCACAGTGCGCAAATGGCATAAAAAACGCTATAGAGCAGGGGTGGCCAACCGGTCGATCGCAAGATGAATTCAAGTCGATCGCGATCGCATTTTCTTAAATTTTTGAACAATTTGTGTATCTTTGTATATCCCACGAATATAAAAATTAGATTTAGAAAAAGGCAATAAATAACTAATAATATATAACGTTTGACTGATATGCATAGTGTTAAACTATGAATTTATATTGTAAATAAAAAGTAATAAAATAAGTGTAACACGCCTGTACATATTATATATTTTTTGTTTATTGAAACCTTTTTTTTTTTTTTTTTGGTCGATCGCGATCACCTAGAAAAACTAGGATCTATCAAAGTTGGCCACCCCTGCTATAGAGTATAGACTCGGGGGATTGGTTATACGAGTTACTGAGTTAGTAAATCTCCGGGGGGGGGGAGCACAGCAGGTCTTAAGAGCGTGGGTGAAAATAAATTCATGGTAAAAATACAGTTAGCAACCTGTAACCTTGTAACAATTTTAGACGTAGTTTTGGGCCAATGAATATGTAAATGGACCATTTATAAGGTAAACCCGTGATGGGCCGATGCCTACTATAATATGCAAGGGCGTGCCTGGTTGGGAGTTGAATTTCCCACATTGACTCATACATTCCCTTATTTGAGTCTTTGGTACTACTCCGTCGGGGAATCGTAAGTTTCTACATAAGAGTATAACGGGTAAAAAACTACATACGTTTATTCAAGAAATCCTGCATAAGAATTCCTGCATAACATGGATGTTCGTAAACTCATACAGAAAATAAAAATTAAATGTTTAAGTTCTTACACATCAGAAAAATATTTAAATTTATATTATTGTTGGAGCTAAGCTGATGTTGATGACCAAAATTATATTATAACATATCAAAATATTCAATTGCATGCCTTAAAACATATTAAATATACCTATTTTTCAACAAGTATCTGCAAAAAAAGGTTAATTATAATTTTAAAAATTATATACTCTTTTAATAAATGAGTATATAACTATAACTACAACAGGTTATAGTTAGTTTAGTATTTTGAACGATTGTAATGAAATACAAAACAATAAAAGGTGGGCAAGTGGGTGCACTCTGCTGTACAGTAGGTTACAAGTGGGTTACTGCAATGGATATAAATTTGAATTCAATGATACAAGATATTATATCATTGTATACGAAAAAGTCAGCCTATAATATATTACTATAAGTATGCTTGAGGATATCATTGTGAATAAAGTTATTTATTTATTAATTAACGTTGAACCTTGTTTTCAATTTTCAATCCTTAACTATAAAAGTTAAAAATTTTATAAATTTTTAACTATAAAATTATTATTACATTTTAAATTTGATACATTTTGTATAAATTAGAACTTTAAATGTTTATAAAAAAAAACCGTGCCAATATCATTTTAATATTTTTCAAACGGTATTGTAACAATAAATTAGGAGCCTTATATTAATTTTTCACGCTCTTTGTTCCAACAAATAAAATTTTATTGCTATTCGTAGAAAAAAAAAACTAAAAATATTGAAATTTGAAATTGTCCGTAAACAGCTCAAAATGAGTCAAAATATTTTCAAAATTGTATGCTGTATAGAAAATGAGAATAAAAACATTCAGCGAAACTTCCATGCATCTACAGCAATTCGTTTTTGAATTAAAACAAAATAAGAGAATCGCTACATTAGAAATAGATTGAATAACTAATTTTGTAAAAATATAAACTTCAAACGTTCATAAAAATGTAATTTGACTTTCTTGTAAACATTTTTTTTTTTTTGGTATAAGTAGAAAATTAAATTATGAATCTTGTAATACATTTTTAAATCTTAGAATAAAAAAGACAATTTTTATGAATTTCTAACTCAAAATAATTGACAAATGTTCGTAATTTTTACGTATTTTGTTAATATTTGAATTTTAAATGCTTATAAAAAAAATTGTGATTACGGATTTTTAATATTTCTTATCTGAATTTGAAACAATATATTAGGAGCCTTCTATTAAATTTTCAATTTTTTTTACTCAACAAATAAAATTTAATTGATATTCGTAGAAAATGAAACTAAAAATATTGTGAACTGAATATGTTCATAAACAATTAAAACAAGTCAAAATATATTGAAAATGCATCGTTCATAGAAAATGCTAATATAAATAACCAGTGAAAATTTCATGAATATACTGCCATTTGTTTTAGAGTTACAGCAAAAAACAAAATCGATTTGGAGAAAACCGATTTTGCGTAAAAATTCCCGTTTTCCTTAATTTTGTCTTTTGTTTTTCCCTGTGCTTTTGAAAACTATTGGGAATTAAAAAATGCAACAACTATATTCATTTTTCCATCTAACAACGTACTGTTGAAGAAAATCGAAGCATTATTTCGACCACTTAACGTGTACATAGACACAAAAAAAAAAAAATTTTAAAAAAAATACTAGTTAAAGTGTACCAACGATATTTTAAATGTCGTAAAAAATATTTAAAAACTGATGGTCATGGCCAATTGTCAGTTTGTGGATATTTTGTTAATTTAAAAAATAACATACAATTTTACTTTAAAGTTGGAATTCTGCTTACATACAACCTTTTTTTAAAAATCAAGTATATTTACTCGTGATATCCAATTTGCATTACCCTACTAATATTTTTGTTATATTTTCAAAAATGAAAAGTCGCAGGCGATATGATATTTTATAAATTGAGATCTTTATACCATGTAACATAATTTCTTTTTTGAATTTAATTGCGTACATCAAATATATAAGAATATGTCCAAATCGATTGATCCATGTCCTTGGTATATGCACACACTAACCTGTCAAATACTTTGATGTATAACATATTTTAAAAATAATAATAGCTAAAAAAAAAAAAAAGCAAAATTAAATTTCAAGCATTTCATTAAAAGTAGTTTGAACCGAATTTATAGGTTGATTTTAGATCAATAGAAGGAAACCAAATATTTATGCCTACAATATTTGAAAACTGTATTAACAATATCATTATCGTGTCTCAATTTATAATTATTATGTTGTATCTTAAGCTGAAAAGTAAAACGTAAATGTGTCATTTGTTTATAATTATTGTTATTATGATTGTACTCAAACAATATTCATAAATTTCCGACTAAAACATACTTAGAAAAATAAAATTTATATTGTAATTATATGTACCAAATAATATTAGAATATGAACGACACATTTCCTTTTTGAATTCAATTAATTTTTAATCCAACGTAATAACTGTAAAGCTTAGGTACAGATAACGCAATAGTTATCATAGTGTTTGTTTTAAATTTTAGTGTTCAAATCGAAAATTGGAGCTAATTATTAAAAACTAAATTAAAACTACGTGAAAAACTTGGAAAATAGTTCAAATAATTATTTTATAAATGTGTGAATTCAACAAAACTGTAATAGAATTGAAAAAATCCAAAAGAAATTCACTTGATATTTTAGATTCTGAATGGAGCGATGAATGTATTGATTTTACAATGATGTGTGTTTTTTTATTTTTTTATTTTTAATTTTTAATTTTTAAATTTTTTTTTGTGTCTGTCATCACCTTTTAGGACAGTAAAATACTTCGATTTTCTTCAATAGTAACTGTTCTGATAGGAAAGTGAATCTATTTGGTACAATGGTTGGTCAAAAGTTAAAATTGCCCAGTAGTATACATGAGCACCGTGAAAAACAAATGAAAAATTAAGGAAAAAACGGGAATTTTTACGCAAAACAGATTTTCGACAAAATCAATTTTGGTTTTTGAAGTAACTCTAAAAGAAATGACAGTATATACATGGTATTTTGACCGGATGTTAATATAAGCATTTTCTACACACCATAACATTTAAAAAAAACCTGACTTATTTTGAGCTGTTATCGGACATTTTCAGTTTCCAATTTTTTTAGTTTTTTTTTCTATAAATGTCAATAAAATTTTAATTGTTGGGTAAAAAATCTTGAAAATATAATAGTAGTCTTCTAATATATAGTTTCAAAAGCAGATGAAAAATATTAAAAATCCGTAGTCACAATTTTTTTTTATAGGTTATCAAAGTCAAATTTTGACAAAATACGTAAAAATGACGAAAATTTGCAATTTATTTTGAGTAAGAAATTCATAAAAATTTTTCTTTTTAAATGTAAGGTTTGAAAATATAATACAAGATTCCTCATAAGTTTGCCTAATTTTATCAATAAAAAAATATTTATAAGCAAGTCAACATAAATTTTTATGAGAATTTAAATTCAAATTTGTACAAGATTAGATATTCACTCGATTTCTCATATAGCGATTTTCTTATTTTGTTGCAATTCAAAAACGAATAACTGTAGATGCTTGCAAATTTCACTGAATGTTTATATAAGCATTTTCTATACACCTTCTAATTTTTAATATATTTTGACTGTTTTTGAGCTTTTAACTGACCATTTCAATTTTCAATTTTTTTTAGTTTTTTTTTTATATAAATACCAATAAATTTGTTGGGCCAAAAATAATGAAAATTTAATATAAGGCTCCTGATATATTGTTACAATAGCAATTGAAAGATATTAAAAATATATAGGCACACATTTTTTTTATAAGGATTTAAAGTTCGAATTTTGATAAAATTCATCAAAATCTCGAAAATTATCAATCATTGTAATTAAACAATTATTATAAAATGGTCAGTTTTTATAACTAAGGATTGAACATTTAAAATAAAGATTCTAATAAATAGTACATACCTACTGTAATCAAAAAATATAAAAAATATATAAACACAGTTATTTTTTACAGACATTTTAAGTTCAAATTTGGACGAAATTACATATTAAAATTCATTTTAACGATTAAAAGTATATATTATAATATTTTTCCAGCATCACTGATAAGTTTAGGTTAATAATTAAATAATATGAATAATATTAATTAAACTTACCAGCAACCGTATAATAACAATATCAATATAATTAAAAATATCCTAGACTGACATACCGTCTCCGCTCAGAATCATTTTTCGTATCAAATTATATTATATCATTGAATTTAAATTTAATACATTATACATTATACAGTGATCTACTTATAACCTACTGTACAGTGGAGCGACATCCACTTGACCTCCTTTTTATATATTCATTCGTACTTGTATGAAAAAAATTCAAAACTGCCTTAACAATAAATTGGAATATTAGAACAGTAGAAGAAAAGTTGCAAATGCAAGAACATCCGTGCCCTACTTATATTGTATTCTTTTTGAATGTAGGCACAAAATAAATGATTATAATATTATCTTATAATAATTGTATTTACTGAAATAGCTATTGACGCGTAGGTACATTATAAATTGGTAAAACAATTAACTAACAATAAATCGACTGTATCGTCGAGTCAAATATTGTATCGAACACACACATTTCTGTTATAAATGTAACGAATAAATGTCTGTTTATAATGTTTTCGTAGTGTTGTGAAAATAATTTAAAGATTAATGAAACTAATTTTTCAAAAATAAACATGCTATAATGCAACAACATTCGGACCCTAGTTACCCCACTTAATAGGTAATAGGTATACAATTTAAGTTCCTATTTTTATAATTCATATTATGTAAACATAGACCATCAAAATACGAAAAAAACTTACATATGACATCAAAAGTACTTGTAATACTGGGCACTGGCCACGGGGTATGGGTTATGTATTGTGTCATAGAGTTTATACATAAAGCAAATATATATGCAAATAAAAATTATAATATATATAAACACTATATTTGTACCTAACACATTAGCTGTCAGTATACGTTATCGAGCTCGTTCGTAGTTACATAGGGTAATTGTCGTGTAATAATTGTTTTTAATTGTAACATTTATTTGCTCACTACTTAACGGTATTGTGGATATATTGTTAATATTAATGACTCTGTTACTGTTAAATTCTGTCTTATTCATAATTCGGTCATACACATCATAAAATATCAAAACAATAAAAATGTATTGGTTTTAAAAGTTATCTCTACTCACTAAGTACCTACAACCTGTCTTTGTAATTAAAGTATTAGACACCGACTCCCTACTTATGGGAGATAAATGATAATGGAAAATACTTATAATATAGACGTGTGACTATTTGTTCATAAAACCAGTAAACATTTGCATAATTTTTAATGTTTACATTATTTAATGCTTAAGGATATTATGAATTTTATCCAAACACTATTTTCAATCAATAATATCGCCACTCATTTTAGGATGCACTTATAATATCGCACGGACGTCTAACCCTCGTCAGAGGATACAAACGTTAGGGTGTCTACATATTCACAAAGCGGAGAATGTCTTGCACAATACCCATATATGATATATATAATATTGTGTACATTTATATATATATATTTATATCGTGTACGTGAATACAATGTCCGAGTAAAATGTAATATGGAGGGTCGACGCTCGACGTAAATCAATAATATCGGGTGGTGAGTCACTACCCTCTTTAAAGAGGTACAGATCGTCGCAGCTATATTATATATTACATAATAAATAAAAACATATAAATATGAAACCCGGTGTCATGGTTAAACACAAAAAACCTAGATCCACCGATAGCCTCTGTTAATTTTATACTAGTACATCAATACGTCATATGAACATGGTGAAACATTTAACGTAAGAAGGGGAACGTCATTTTAGGAAAAAAAATTTTGAAAATATTTCTTGTAGATAAATTTAAGTCGTTACAAAAGCAATATTTTTAGAAAAAAGTTATATATTTATCATTATTGTTTTATAGTTGTTCACCGTTTTGAATGTTGTCATACGCATTATTAATTTAATAACCCAAAGCAGAAATTTATTTGGATTATTTCAATCTATAAACAAATGTTTGGCGAGTAGTTAGGTAATTAATATATATTATATTAATTTGTATGTATTAATTATCAAAGCACAACACTTGATGTAGTTATGCATATTTTAATAGCTTAGGTACGTACTAAATATCTATAATTACTTATATCTCACAAACTAATCGATTTTTATATTGATGTATGTATTAAAAAATAGGTTGAGTGACGATATTTTTCGTCCAAGCACATATTTTCATGCGTAGGTACACGCTCCTGGTATCTTAGATAGACAATGATACAATATTCACACACAAAACAATTTAAATGTTCATTATAAATATACTATTATCTAAAAATACGATGTATATATTTAAATATATAAATCGTATACATTTAAATATTTTTATTAATTTTAGTAGGGGATGCGATCGAACCACACGCACGAACGCACACCCGCACACATTCACACACACATAGATACCCAACGCCCATGGCGATCGTAAAGGCATAGGTACTATATTATAAATGTTTTTGATTTATACCGTAGGCAGGTATGTGTTACACCGAGACCAGGAGAGACCAGATTTTTCGGTATAATAATATTAGGTATTTGCATATAAGCAGTAGTTTAAATTACAATGAGAATGTACGAGAAAGTGATAAATCCTATAGTCACACATAAGTTATAACTAGTTGAAATATTATAAATAACTCATATTATACGAGTTTTACCTAACTCGTACTGCTGCGAGTAAAAAAAGTGTATATCAGAGGAGACCGTGACTGTTTAGTAAATCCTTCGACGGGTCCCATTTACAATATTACAATATTACATAAAAATATATTATTATCGTAATTAGTATTATGCACTTGGTAGGTACCGATGGCTGTGACTACGACGGCGACGTGTCAAACAGACCTGCAGAACTGCTCTTTTGGGACTTTGTTATACATACTATATACCATTTACAAGGTATTTTTGTTACGAAAAAGTAGAGCGTTGAAATCCACAATTTAAGATGTACGCTCAATTACAATTGATGCAAATATGCAATGAATATTGTGATTTTATAAACGCGAATTTTATAACAATGCGATTCAACCTTTGGAACAATTTTTTCTTTGCAAAGCTCTTACGGACTACATTCACAAATTTTGCAAAAATAACTTAGTTACTTTTTCAAATCTTAACAGGTGATATTTAACTTAAAAAGTAACATAATAATTATCTTAACAATTACAATTTATAAATTATTACACTGTGATAATGGCGGTCACACGAACATGACGTTATGAACATGATGACAATACGTTTTATACACTTATTACTAGGTAATAAAATAAGGTAATAACTAATAACCAAAATTAATTATTTATTACACGTCACTTCTTATATTAATATTATTATAGATGGTTTATAAATGTGATAATTTGACAATAAATAATAACTATAATTATTTGATATAAGTGTTGTAACTGATTAGTGATTACGTATTGTCCTATTTAAAACAATTTAAGGTACACGAGAGTACGTGTGCATGCGTATATTTTGTAGAATTTTCACAGGGTGTACTTAATATGCTAATTTGCTAAGTGGTAAATGGGTATACGCCGTATACACACGTATAACTTTCAAAATCATCACTGAATGTAAATACATAATATAGAAATAAGAGGGTTTGGTTTTTATAATATATATATATATATATATACTGCAAATATTATCGTCAGGAATTCTCCCTCCCTGAGTTAAATCATCAGCCACAGCGCCATCTGTAGCGCCGAGCGAATGTGTACCGAGGCTTCTGCAAGGAGCTCGTCCCGGGCGAGGACATTCGATTCACGGCTGTATAGTGTGTAGTATGTACGTTTCACCAGTCCTCGATCTCCGAGTCTTTACATTTTTTTATTTTGTTTTCGTAGTTTTGTTTCTGCGTATCATCAATCCGTTTATTCATTAATTGTATTTCATTAATTAAACGTTTTATTATATTCAAACGGAATAAATCCAAGCAAACCCGAGCGGTGCGTCCACACAGCCGTACGGTCGTTCTACGGACGCGACGTCGTTTGTGGTAAGATATATATTTTTCATAGTTTTGCATATCATAAATTATAAATATTATTATGATTAATACTGTTACGTTATTAATAATTTTTACCTATATTGTTATAGTAATTTCTTTGCTTTATTTCTTTTTGTTGGTGGCCAAATTCAATTAAATAACAAAAATCCACTTCACACCATTTATTATTTTTATTTGTACTTTTAGTCTTTATAATATATTTTTTTGCCACGCGTGATGTTCCAAAATGTTTTATTTAGCCCAAAGCAAATTGAACAGGGGCAATTAGCCTTCGCTGTTTCCCCGTCACCACTATTCACCGTAAAACCATTTCGCCATCGCCAATTCGCCGTTAAAAATAATTTTCTCGTAAAGCAATTAATAATAATAATTAATCTTAAATGCACCTCTATAGAAACCATTTTTAATAAAATAACTTTAGTAGGTATACTTAAGAGGACGTCGCACCTGCATATGTTGTCTCCGTCTAACACACGTACGACATACCAAATTTCCGTTCGCTAGTTTCTATAAGGTGCTGTCAGTTTTGATATTAGAGTGAATTCACCTATTATTAAACTTTAAAGTAATAACATGAACTGTGTTCTCTCGTTGGTTTTTTACGATATTTTAATTTTTACGTGAGTTATGAGCATTTTAAAATATTAATACTTTACATACCAATATCTCACGTAGCAATTCACTCTAATATCAAAACTGACGGCACCCTATGAATTGAAACTAAAAAAGTGGAAATGTGGTATATCGTACGTGTGTAAGGTGGAAAGAACACATGCGGGTGCGACGTCCTCTTAAGTGAAGTTGTTTAAGTTCAAAATATTTATATAGTTAGGTATACTTAACTTTTATAGATGAATGCTATAGGGTATTTTTTAACGTGCTGAAGCCCCCCCCATTGACCTTATTCGTGTTACTTAAAAAAAAAAAATATATTAATTTTCAACCTTCATCAACTAGTAACCAAGACATAAGTTAATAAACGTCTAACCAGAATTTATTCGTTTTTGCAAAAACATCGCATTTGCATACCAATTTTTCTAAAATTATCAGTAATTCATTTTCAAGCCCCCTCCCCCATTAAAAATCCTTTGTACACCACTGATATAATACCAAATAAACGTATGACTTTTACATTTTAGCGCCGCGTCCTACGTGAATCCGACAAAGGCGACGAAAAGCAAAACAGTTTGTATTTTGTCGCATCGGTCACATTGCAACGGAACAGCAAACGCTGGACTCACCGGATTTACGTAGGACACGGCGTAAATATTAGACAATAGACAAATTGCATTAGATAATTTGCTTGTAGAAATATTTAATATAATTAGTTATAAAGTAGAGTTGAAATCGCAAAAACCCTGTGTGCGTTAAGTTGTGTTTAATTATACGTGGTCGTTGTAAACCATTAAATATTTTTAATGGAGGCCTATTAGAGCTCTACTAAACAAATAAGATACAAATACATCGGTAGTTGTCAATTATATGTATGATATATTTACATTCCTCCGTCCACACCGCAACAAATCTACTGAACTAATCTACACATATCGGATGTGATAAAAATTTACTGTATTTTAAACACGATTATTATAATTTATTGCTTATTTTTATCTGTTGTAAGCGTAATATTATATTAGTTATACAATATTATATGGGTACACATTTATAACGATTTGTGTGTGGACAAATTACAGCAACTATAATAATACAAATAATACGATAATATCAAAATAATTCCATACAATTGTTATATTTGTTTTCCATTTAAACGGTTGAATTGGTTAACTACCTAACTGACAAAAATAATTCTAAGCATAAATCAACTCGTATATTATTAGATACACACATAATTTCTACTAACCAGGGCTAGGTACAAGAAAAAAATAAACTATAGGTACACGTTATAATATTAAATATACATAATATAATAGGTCTTTAGTGCATTCAGCTACAGATTGAATAATAAACCATAATGATATAGGTACTCATAAGTATATTATAAATTATAATAATAGCTTACAATAATAATATTGTCATTATTATTGTCGATGACGTGTTTTTAACATATTTCAGTGTAGAACATTATACAATATTTATATAATATCTATAGATATATATAAGAATCTAACATGATTTTGGAGACGAAGGAAACCGGATTTGAACGTTTCTGACCTAAGCGCTTCCTCTCATAATAATAATAATTGTTTATATGTATAGAGATTACCTAATTACCAATTATTTTCATATATTCACCGATAACGATATCTGTTGCTTTTTTTTTCTTTTGTTTTGTAATAATTTCTTCCAGAGGAAGATCGGACAGCTAGTAATTTATATCAATGTTTTCTTGCAAAATAGACCGTCCTTCGTTTATTTAATAAACGATAAGTAATATTATTACTGATTTAGTGATATTAGTAGGTACTGGGTAACTATCCATAACTGGCGTAGTTACGTGTGAGTGCATGTATTTTAGATAGGAAAAGGATATTCAACATTACGATAAAAGACATTTATGTTAGATTTTATATTATCGTGTTATTAAATCTGTCAACAATTTACAACCGTGCAATCGTATTCAATCCCTATTCGTATGTCCATCATTACAAGTAAATAATAATAATAAAATATAAAGAACCCATGCTTAGTGCCGTTGGCTATACGTCAAGAAATACGACCCTGAACTCCGCACCCGCCTGACAGGTAAGGTTATATCAGATTATAATATATTTTATATGATATACATTTATATAGAAGATATCTCACAACAATATGATTAATATTATTATTGTAAAACATTTCAAACCACGTCATTGTTCCACTCACAAACACACACACACACACGCACACACACACACACACACACACACACACACACACACACACACACACACACACACACACACACACACACACATTACATATTATACACGGTGTGCCGTGATGTATACCCATTAGCGCCGTAGAGGTGGACTCGCCACCCCGACAAAAATCAATTTTTTTGCCGTTTTACCAATAAACCAAAAAAATATTAAAAATTATGTGAGTAATGAAAATAAAATGATACAACGTCAACATTTTCAGATAATTAAATTCTATAAAATGGCTATCTTCAAATGTTTCAAAAACGAAAAAAATAATTAAATTAATAAATAAAGTATATGGCGTCCTTGTATCAGATAGTCTAATAAAAAAAGGGGGTCAAGTGGATGTCACTCCGCTGTACAGTAGGTTACAAGTAGGTCACTGTATAATGGATGGTATTAAATTTGAAATCAATGATACAATATCATTTTATACGAAAAACAATTCTGAGCGGAGACGGTATGTCGGTCTAGGATATTTTTTAATTATATTGACTACAGTATGTACTATTTATTAGAATCTTTCTTTTAAATTTTCAATCCTTAGTTATAAAAATTACCATTTTATAATAATTGTTTAATTACAATGATTGATAATTTTCAAGATTTTGATGAATTTTATCAAAATTCGAACTTTAAATGCTTATAAAAAAATGTGTGCTTATGTATTTTAAATTTGAACTTTGATTACCTATAAAAAAAAATTGTGACTACAGATTTTTAATATTTAAATAACTTAAAAAAAAAACTTTAAATGCTTATAAAAAAATGTGTGCCTATGTATTTTTAATATTTTTCAATTGCTATTGTAACACTATATCAGGAGCCTTGTATTAAATTTTCATTATTTTTGGCACAACAAATAAAATTTTATTGATATTAATAGAAAAAAAAACTAAAAAATTTGAAAATTGAAATTGTCCGTAAAAAGCTGAAAAACAGTCAAAATATATTAAAAATTAGATAGTGTATAGAAAATGCTTATATAAACATTCAGTGAAATTTGCATGCATCTACAGTTATTTGTTTTTGAATTGCAACAAAATAAGAAAATCGCTATATGAGAAATCGAGTGAATATCTTATCTTGTACAAATTTGAAATTCTCATAAAAATTTATGTTGACTTGCTTATAAATATTTTTTCATTGATAAAATTAGGCAAACTTATAAGGATTCTTGTATCACATTTTCAAACCTTAGATTTAAAAAGAAAAATTTTTATGAATTTCTAACTCAAAATAAATTGCACATTTTCGTCATTTTTACGTATTTTGTAAAAATTTGAACTTTGATTAACTATAAAAAAAAATTGTGACTACAGATTTTTAATATTTTTCATCTGCCTTTGAAACTATATATTAGAAGCCTACTATTAAATTTTCAAGATTTTTACCCAACAAATAAAATTTTATTAACATTTATAGAAAAAAAAACTAAAAAAATTGGAAACTGAAAATGTCTGTTACAGCTCAAAATAAGTCTGAATATTTTGAACTATTGAAGAAAATCGAAGCATTTTTACTGTCCTAATAGGTGATGACAGACACAAAAATAAAAAAAAAATTAAAAAAATTAAATAAATTAAAAAAAAACACACATCATTGTATAATCAATACATTCATCGCTCCGTTCAGAATCTAAACTAAAAAAACACACATCATTATAAAATCAATACATTCATCGCTCCGCTCAGAATCTAAAAAAATTTATGATAAATTTATTATCTTTGGAAATATCCTAATGGTTAAATCCTCGTGGGACACTCTGTGTCTCTGTATACATTATTATAGGATAATTATCGTCTAAGGTAACGACCTTAACGCTCATGTACACACACACACTTGTGGATATAATACATTTTTATACATACTTAATATGCATACACGCACACACATGCAAGTGTACTCCGCTATCTGTTGATATTTTATTGAATGGAACCATCGCTACCGACATGGTAGAAATGCATTATTTGTCATCGTCGCCATTCTGACTTTGACAGCCGCCAGTCCGAAAAATCATATCTTCTTTTACCCTCTCTCTCACACACACACACACACACACACACACACACACACACACCAAACACTCTCTGGCGCTGTTCCACTATAATATTATTATTATTTAATTAATTTAAAAAATACTCAAAACATATTCGTATATACATTCAAAGCTAATTTGATAATATTACTATATTCGAAGTTTAAGTTAATTTTTAATTATATTTTCTCATGACTCGCATCCTATAAATGTTTATCGAGGAGCACATACCTATTAATGAACAATATATTGTATTGTTTAAACTTATAATTACTATGTACCTACAGAATTGAATATTATATATGTATACCTATATGTATATATTATATAATAATAAATAAACGTATGACTATTACATTTTAACGCCGCGTCATACGTGAATTCGACGAATGTGATGAAAAACAAAACAGTAAGAATTTGCGACGGAACAGCAACCGTCGGACTCGCCGGATTTACGTAGGACACGACATTAGATAATATTATGCTCGTTGAAACATTAATATAATTAGTTGTAAACTTGTAACATATAGAGTCACAATCGGAAAAGATTTTTTTCAAATCCTGGTTAGATTATACGCCGTCATCGTTAATCGTTCGTTATTTTTAATTAGTGGCTATTAGAGCTCTGCTATACAAATAATATACAATTATATCGGTAGATGATAATTATATGTATGATTTGCATACTATAAATGTATGTTACATTCCACAGTCCACACCACAACAAACATTTTGTTCCAAACTAAATCTGTATCGATGTGCTTATAATGTACCGTTTTTAAATGCTATTATTATATTTTATTGTTTCATATTTGGTTTTATCTGTTGTGTGCGTAAAATAATATTGTATTGTCTTCATGTCTTACAATATTATATGGTAAACATTTATAACAATTTGTTTGCCGGAAAATTACAGAAACTATAGTAATACGAATAGTAGGATAATATTATATTAATTCCATATAATTGTTATCTTTAACATATTTTTTTTCCATTTATACGGTAGAACTCATCAACCGAGTACCTAACTGGCAATAATAATCCCAAGCACAAAGCAAATCCTATATTATATACACACATAATTTATACTAACTACGGCTGGGTACGAGGAAAAAAATATAAACTAAAGATATCCATACATAATATATATTATATATTAGACTGCTTGTGCATTCGGCAACAGTTAAAGGTAGTGGTGGCTTGACATTTTTTTTTCTGACTCACATCTAATATTTTTACACCAACCGCTCTAAAAAATTTCACTGCTCTGCAAATAGTGAATTAATAGGTTGTCAATAATGGGTATTTAATTGGCATACACAGTAAATCATGAAAGCCCTATATCACCCCTAAACGGCTAAACCAACTATACCTATCAGATCCTCATGACAAATTCATAAATATATCTAAATATAATTTTTTCAACAGTTATCCATATAAAAATTCAATTTAGAACATTATACAATATGTAATATGTATATAATATATAGTCCATAAATTAATTTACTACAATACGAGTATAATATACATGTAGATAACGAGTTCAATAAAATTGATTATAATATTGTAATATTATATGTTTTTAGGGTCATACGGTGATTGTTATTTTAATTAAATATAACGTACCTAAGCAATAATATTAGAATAATTTGTTGTTATTTTTATTATAAGTCACTGAATTTTGATAACGTACTAAAATGATTTATTTATTCCGTGAATATTATTTGTTTATTTATTTTCAATTTGACCCGACACAACAAGTTGATGTAATTTTTACAGATTTTTCAAAGGCTTTCGATTCAATTTTTTAATAATAATAATAGTAGTATATTACAAATCAAAAGAAAGTACAAAAGTTAGGTATATATAAGATAAATTACAAAGATTTGCAACTCCCCTATAAGTATAGCTTGTGATAGGGAGTTTTAATTGTGTTCAATTATTGACAATTTAGATAATTTTTAAAACAAAATTTTCATACTTACATCATATGTTATATATCAATAATCATAAATCTATTTGTGTAAGATCAACATTTTTTAAATACAATTTCAAATCTTTTACATTTTTAAAATTACATATATTTATTTTAAGTATTCTACATAATCTGATTGCAATTGAAATAGCACTTTTAATGCCAAACTGCTTATGGTACAGAGGAACATATAGATTAATAATAGTTTTATAACGCGTATTATAAATATGATCAATATGAACAGTATTATTTTTAAAATTATGATATGTGAGTAATAAGTTCTTATAATATAAACATTTAATATTAAGTACCTAGATTAAAAATATTGTATACAAATTCATTATTGGTAAGCCTTGGTAAAATTGAATATAAATTTGATTAAATTATTTAAAGTAATATTTAAAGAATGAATATGAGACTCATACGCTTGTCCCCAAAAAACAATAACATAACATAAAATAGATTGTACTAAAGCTAAATAAATTTTACGTTTCATATCAGTATTAAATATATATCTCAAATCATGAAATACATAAAAAAATTTACGAATAGTATTTGTAAGAATATTAATATGGTAATTCCACTTAAATTTATAATCCACGGTGAGGCCAGGTACTTAATATAATTAGAATTCTCTAGAATAACACAATTATCACAAATACCAAATTGACACTTAAATGAATGTATGCATATATTCAGTTCTGGACTATTTACTACTGAGTTAATATTAAAGTGAATATATTTAGATTTATTAAGATTTAATTCTAATAAGTTATTATCAAACCAATCTTTAATATCTTTAATAACATTGTTTGTTTTTATATTTAAAGACTCAGTACTACTACTCTGAACTAATATAGCTGTATCGTCTGCATAGCAAATTATTTCAGCATCAACATTGATATTTAAAAGACCATTTATATATATTATAAATAATAGAGGGCCAAGGACAGTGCCTTGAGGAACACCATGTGTTACATCAAGTGATGTACTTACTGAACTCTTCAATTTAACTATTTGAGTTCTTTTAGATAGGTAGGATTTTAATAAATCATACATTTTACCTCTTAAACCACAGTAATAAAGTTTTTTTAAAAGTATCATATGATTAACACTATCAAACGCTTTTTTAACATCTAGAAACAATCCTATAACCTTAGAGTCATTGTCTAATTTGTCATGTATAAATTGATTTAAAAGAAATAAAGCATCATTAGTTGATTTACCATTTAAAAATCCAAATTGATTTTTTGAAAAGAAATTATTTTTGTTTAAAAACTGCAGAATTCTGTATTTTATACATTTTTCGAATATCTTAGATATGGTTAAGGATAGTGCTATAGTACGATAATTAGATATATTTTTAGAATCACCAGCTTTATATAAAGGGAGAATAAGACATTTTTTGAAATTATTAGGAAATGTACCTAGAGAAATTGCAAGATTGAAAAGATAGGATAATGGGTATGATATAGATTGAGCAACTTGTAGTAAAATATAATTAGATAAACCTGATTCATAAAAGGAAGAATGATCCTTTATTGATTTCAAAAGATTTTCAATTTCAATATTATTTATTGGATTAATATAAATTGAATCTGATATATTACATTTGTTGTTAAGATATTCAAAAGACTTAAAGTTAAAACCAGATGATTTAAAATTACTCTCTATGGTAGGCCCAACATTAGAAAAATATTTATTAAATATATTACAAATTTCAACATTGTTAGTAATTAAATTACCAGAATTATCTCTTATTTGATTGATTGTAAAAATATTAGTTTTTTTCCCAGAAGCCTCTTTTATTATATTCCATAGTTTTTTAACGTCATTACCTGCAATAGTTATTTTATTCTGATAATATAATAATTTTGCTTTTTTAATTAATTGAGTTAATAAATTTCTATATTTAATATATTATATTAATCTAAAATTTTTATCTAAAGGTCTTTTTTTTTAAATTACAAGCTAATTGATTTCTTTTTCTAATAGAGACAATTAAGCCATTTGTAATCCAATATTTAAGCTTTTTATTTTTATTTTTGCAGTCGTTTACAATATATTTACTAGAAGATAGATTAATAAATTCACTAATTTTGAGATCAAACTTATCAAATGATTCATCAATGCTTGTGCTATGAAGATAAGTATCCCAGTTTTCTGTTTTTATAAGCAAATTTAGATGAATAAAATCAATTTTATACTTAGTCTTAGGTAAATAATCTATACAATCCTTAATACTAGAATTATTTTTTATGAAAAGCACTGTAGCATAATGATCGGTAATGTTACACTTTATTATATATGAACTGATGTCACTAATTTCTACATTTTTTGTAAGAATATGATCAATGCATGAGTTAGAATTATTGACACTCGGAGTGAAATTATTAATACATGGAACGAATCCACTAAAAGATAAAATATTTTGATATTCAGTAGCTAAAACAGAAATATTGCTAATGTCTATATTTATATCACCACATATTATAAATTTATTTAAGTTATTATTAGTATTATTAATAAGATATGACTCCAAATCACTTATAAAAAGATCTACATTATCATTAGAAGATCTATAAATACCAAGAATAGTATACGTACTATTATTAATTTTAAATTTTAATTCTATAGAGTTACAGTTACTAATTATGTTGTCTCTTACATTTATTAAATTAACTTGCTCTTTAATCAATATAGTTACACCATCACTTTTATTAAATTTACCTATTGAATTAAGTGATTGATAACCGTTTAAAATAAATTTAAAATCATGGGCAAGCCACGTTTCACTCAATACAATTACATCGAAATCACAATTGTTTGATTCCAGAAATAATGCTAATTCATCAAAATGTAATCTAATACTTCTAATATTTAATGCTAATAACGAAAAAGAGTTTACATAAACAAAATTTTGAGTAATATTATTACTTTCTAAGACAAAGGAGTTAATATTATTTATCGAATTAATTTCATTTATTGTATCTTCATTCATAATAACATTTTTAAAAACAAAAGAAATACATTAATATTACCTAAGTACTTACAATTTATTAATATCTAATTCAGATTTAATTTTTACTATTTTTGAACCATCATCTTTTCTGACTAATACAGTATTGTTGGTCCAAACATATTTATATTGTTTTTCTTTGCAAATAGTCCTAGTTTTCGCAAATAACAATCTTTTGAATTTGGTAAGTCTCTCATTACAAAATATTTTAACATCCGGTGACCAGGCATTAGCGACCATATTTGCATTTTTTATTTTGCGCAGAAGATCATTTTTCATTTCCAAAGAGTTAATCTCAGCTATTAAAATTCTTGAACTATTTTCTTTTGTGACAATTCTGTATGCTGAATTAATAATAACATTACTATTCACTTTTTTGGCAATAGATTGAATTATATCCGAGCAATTTTCATTTAAACTTTTTGGTATGCCTTTAATTTCGACACAATTACGAAGATTATATTGTTCCAATTCATCAAATTTAATCTTTAAAGAATCAATTTCATTATTAAGTTTCATATTTTCCAATGTAATTTTAGAATTTTCAGCCTTTAAGGTTTTTATTTCATTTAATACTGAATCAATTTTGGAATTAAAAGAATCAAACTGATCACTCATAAATTTCATGGAAGTCATAATCTCCTCTAGTTTATTATCCTTACTAGGAGATAAAGCCATATTTAACTTCGCTTTACTGGTAGATAATAAGCAATATTCACATGAGAATCTTAATTTCGTGTTGGAAGATAATTTTTTAAAATTTACCTCCGTGTAACCAGCACAGTAAGAATGAAGATATTTTTTACAAGTAACACATTGAATTGAATCTTCCTTAGTTATGGCATCTTTACATTTAATGCAAATAATAGGCATAATAATTTATAAATGTATAATCTACTCACTGGAAAATACGTAATACGTATTATACTTGTATATATAATCGCGTACTATGAACTTTGTCGGATAACATTTATCGATAACGGAAACAACGTGCGTTCGTAATGACGGTCAAAACTGAATTGACCATGGTTCCTTTGCTTTTATCCTTGATCGATTAGGTGTTTGCAAGTCACTCTTATCCTGGATTCAATCTTACTTGTCTAATCGCACTCAATTCATAAAAATCTTTGATAAAACTTCTGTACGAATTCGAGTTTTATCCGGAGTCCCCACAGGTAGTCACTTAGGTCCACTATTATTTAATATTTTCATCAACACTGTCTATCCCATAATTGATCCATGTAGACTACGGATTTTTGCTGATGATGCCAAAATCTTTTACAGGATTTCATCACGGGGCGACTGTCAAATTATTCAGGCCACACTGGATACATTTTGTATATGGTGTAAAACTGTCGTGCTACCTCTAAACATAGGTAAATGCAAGGTAATGTCCTTTTATCGTACGCGTGACGTTTTTAGTTTTGCTTACTGCCTATAGACGGTCAGCCTCTTTTACGAGTGGACAAAATAAAAGGTTTAGGTTTTCTTTATGTCCCCTCGCTCGATTTCCTACCACATATCGATTTCATCGCATGCACTCCGTGTAATTGGGTTCATTAGGTGTCACTGCCACAACTTTAACTCTAATAAATAATGGCTTTTCTCATTTTATAACGCGCTAGTCAGGTCCTTACTTGAATATGGCTCATTTGTTAGGTCCCCACATACCAAAAAAGATATTCTACGACTTGATAAAGTTCAAAATAAGTTTCTTGGCTTTGCGAGTCGCTGTCTCAACATTGCTCACCCTCCACTCGATTATGGGCCTATAATGAAATACTTAGCCTGGAAACACTATCAGAACGCCATAATAAATTGTCTATTAACTTTACTACCAAATTATTAGAAGAGCTCATCGATGCCCCCCGTCTACTAGAACGACTCTGTATTCGTGTTTCAGGCAACACCAGATCACAAGGTTATTTTTATCCACCAATATGCAGAACGAACTTTGCTAAAAATTCCCCAATCATGTCCATTACCAATAATAGTAAATCTCTAGTACCAAGACCACATTAATGTTTGTATTAAATTTGTATTTGTTACTTTGTTATCATTATTAATATCATATTTTACTCTATTGTTTCATCTGTACATATAATATATACCTACTATTTATATATCTTGTTTGTAAAAAGCCGAATGGTGTTAATTAATAAATAAAAAATAAAACAAAAAAAATAAAATAAATATGGTCACATTTTTCACAATTTTGGGTTTGGTAATTGACAATACGCAACGGTCTTGGTGTTGGTAGACCAAATTTTCAAATACAGCGAGGTTTGCCCATAATACACCACTAATGTTCTTATCTTTTAATTTGGGATTTTTATCTAACACCAAAACCGAACATACTCACCATTTTGTATGTTCACTGCCGATTGTAAACTGCGACCAAGGTACAGGCATGAACACAAAATAACACATTTAAACTACGCCCAAGTCCTTATTAAGTAAAATATATATAAAGTGATATGTAAGCTGTGCCTGGGTAAAATTAAAAAAAATTATTAACTTTATTTTTGCAAAATCAAACAAATTCACAACCTCTAATTTTTTTTAAACTACTGATTTATCATCAACTTTTATATTGTAAGCGGAGCGATAAATATATTGATTTTGCAATGATTTTTTCCTATGAATATCATTTAAATTTTATTTGTATGGTAAAAAAGCTTGAAAATTTAATACAAGGATCCTAATTTATTTTTACAATGACTCTTGAAAAATATTAAGAATCTAGTCACAATAGTTTTTTTTTATTAACATTTAAAATTCAAATTTTAACAAAATACGTAAAAATCACGAAAATATGCAATTCAATTCAGTTGGAAATATTCATAAAAATTTTTCCTTTCAAATCTAAGGTTTAAAATTTAATTAAAGACTCTTCATAAGTTTTCCTACTTTTTTCAAAAAAAAAAATGTCTACCTGAAAGTCAAATTAAATTTTTATGAGCGTTTGAAGTTCAAAATTTTACAACATTAGAAATTCACTCAATTTCTTATGTAGTGATTTTCTTATTTTGCTGTAATTCAAAAACGAATAAGTGAAGATACTTAAAATTTATATCATATGTTAATTTTATCAATTCCTATACTCGATAAAATTTTCAAAATATTTTGTTTCGTTTTGAGCTTTTTACAGACATGTTCTTTTTACAGATTTTTTAGTTTTTTTTTCTATAAATGTCAATAAAATTTCCACGAAAATTTAATACGTTGTTCCTAATACATTATTACAATATCATTTGAGAATATTAAAAATACATAGGCGCAATATTTTTTTATAAGGATTTAAAGTTTGAGTTTCAACTACATTTATCTAATTTTAAATTTTTAAATATTTTTGTAGTTAAAAATTGATAACATTATCAACTTTTATAGCTAAGGGTTGAAATTTTCAAATGAGGTACCACGTAAAATGGTTATTCTGTAACTAAAAAATCTCAAAAATATAAAACATAGTTTTTTTCATAGCTATTTCATGATACAATTTGGACAAAATTAAATATTAAATAACTAAGAATAACGATTTTAGTTATTTTTTTGTAATTTTATAATATTAATTCAACTTACCAGTTACCGTATGAAATAACAATATAAATATAAAATAAAATATTCACACTGATAAATCGTCTCGGCTCAGAATCGTTTTTCGTATACAATGATTTCATATCATTGAATTCAAATTTAATACCATCCATTATTCAGTGACCTACTCGTAACCTACTGTACAGCAGAGTGACATCCACTTACCCGCCCTTTTTCATCTTAAAAATTAAGTGATTGAGAATTAATTATAAAATATAAATCACACGAATCACTACTCAAATCATATGAAATTATAAGAAACATAGCTCCCATGTGGTAAAAATTGTATGTCATAAACTGATAAAAATTAAATTATGTGAATGTGAAAATAACTTGCATATCTTCGAACGGTAGGTTAGTACATATAGTACCTACGTAATAGGTAACGATTTATCGTTTGGTGTACAACATTTATTGAACCTCACAAATAACATATTTTAAATTATTTACTGATGAAAAAAAACATTGAACTTACTTATATAACTATGTTAGGAATTGACAAGAAGTTTAACATTTGAAACTTATGTAAATGGTATAATAGACAAGTTGTAGGTTATTTACTAATTCTGATTACAAATATTAATTTTAAAAAAGGGCAGGTAAGTGGATATCTCTATGCTGTACAGTAGGCTACAAGTGGGTCACTATATAATGGATGGTGTTAAATTTGAATTCAATGATATGAAATCATTGTATACGAAAAACGATACTGAGCTGAAACGGTTTGTCAGTGTGGATATTTTATATTTTATTTTAATTTTTTAATTTTAATATGGTAGCCAGTAAAGTTGAATTAATACTTTAAAATTACAACAAAATAACTAAAATCGTAAATCTTAGTTATTTAATATTTAATTTTGTCCTAATTATATCATGAAATAGCTATAAAAAAAATTATGTTTTTATATTTTTGAGATTTTTTAGTTACAGATTAACCTTTTTACTTAGTACCTCATTTTAAATTTTCAATCTTTAGCTATAAAAGTTAACTACAAAAATATTTTAAAATTTAAAATTTGATAAATGTTATCGAAATCGAAATGCTGATAAAAAAAAATGTGCCTACGTATTTTTAGTATTTATCAACTGCTATTGTAACAATATAGCAGGAGTCTTGTGTTAAATTTTTAAGCTTTTTTACACAACAAATACAATTTTATTGGCATTCATAGAGCAAAAAAAATTAAAATATTGGAAACTCAATATGCCCGTAAACAGTTCAAAACAAATCAAAATATTTGACTAACCAGTGAACTATTTGAATAACCAGTGAACATTTCATGTATCTGCGGTCATTGTTTTAGAGTTACACCAAAAACCAAAATCGATTTTTTTCAAAAACCTAATTTGCGTAAAAATTCTCGTTTTTTTTTTTTAAATTTTTCTTTTGTTATTCTCTGCGCATTTGAAAACTGTTAAGAATTCTTTACTTTACCTCCTAAAAGACTAACTAGATTCACTTTCCTATCAGAAACGATACTGTTGAAGAAAGTCGAAGCAGTTTTACTGCTCCAAAAGGTGATGACAGATAAAAAAAAAAAAATAAAAATACACTTCATTATAAAATCAATACATTCATCGCGCCGCTCAGAATCTAAAATTACCTTTTTATGTTTACATAATTTTGAAATTAAGGGACTGTGGGTATTTTTATTATCGTAATGACCCAGTGAAATTCAAATAATTTCTAGATATCTCTGATAAACTCTACCTTAATCTCTGTGTCGTCAAATTTAATCAAATTAATTTTAGTTTTGCTGTTTATATAAAAATACCATTCATTTTATAATAAAATAAAAATAGTGTACTACACAATAAATGATAACACCGATATCCAATATATTAGGAATTTTTTGTCCAGGGGGATGTCCAGACTTGGAGGACACCCCCGCACCCCCTAAAATATGCCAATGAGTGGAAGGGTCTAATAAAAATGCAATTTTTTTATTTTTTTATTTTATCAAACATCCTTGTAATTTTCATACAGTCTGCATTAAATTGTATGATATTCAACTCATTTTCAATCACTCAAATGAATATATAAAAATGCCATATGATGAGTGTGTGTTTAGTATACATATAATCACTAATCTACATGACTTCCTCAAACAATTACATATTAATGATATGGAATATTAATAATTAAGATTAATTAAGGTTAAGATACCCAACATAATATAGCGATGTATGCGTGTTCAAAGATGATCGTACTTAAAGTGTACTAAAAGTGTAACAATAATAAATTCAACCATTATTGACGATACCTTTAAAAATAAAGTAAAAACCTACATAACAAAAATATAAGCTTACCCAATTATAATACCATAAAAATTGAAGAAATGCATGATAAATCAAACCACTTTTAACTACGTTAATTTTCATTTTTAATTCAAAACGAATAAAAATTAACATGTAAATATATTTATAGGAGAACACGCTTTCAACATCACAAAATATAATTCATGCAGATAATAAGACAACCCATGCGTCTTGTAATCAAATCAATAAGTTTGATTTATGAGATTTGAACAAACCAACATCTAGATAGTCCTATTTCAGCAGTCAAAAATAGATCGAAAGTAAATTCAAGTATTGTTTGTTATTAATTAATGAAGTGACAGCAAAACTGTAAATCAATTTAATGAAAAAGAAGTAAAAATAATTAAACCCCATAGAATATATTTGGAATAATAAAAAGTGTTTTAGATACTGCAGTATCTGTAGGCAGTACAAAAGAGTGTCATGCAGATACTGTATCTAAAAGTCTAATTAATAGTCACAAAGAAAATTACGAAAGAATGAAAAAAGAAGTTGATGACTGCAAGAAAAAAGAAGATGAAAGAAATATAAAAGATTTACAAGAAGCAATGAAGAAAGAAGAACAGCAAAATAGATTTGATAGAAAAGACGAAGAAGAAGAAAAGAAGAAAAAACATTAAATGTTAAATGAATATAGTGAAATGGAGGTAAACAAATCAGCTGATAATATAAATAATGAAATAAAAATGATATCAGAAGTTACAGAAGAAATTATAGATGAATGTAGTGATGATGATTCAGAAAAATTAATAATAGATGAAGACTTTTGTACAGAATTGACTAAAATAAGCAATTGTGAATTAAAATCGACCGAAGATGATGAAAAAATGAGTAAGGAATTTGAAGAAAGGAACAAAAAAGTAAATAAAAAAAAAGCGAGTTATGAGGATATGGCTGAGGTTATTAAGAAAAAATTTGATTTGATATTGCCAATATTTAATTTTCAAAAAAGTATAACTGATTCTGATGGAAATTCATATAAAGCAATTAAGACATTAAAATCATTATATGTGCCGGATAATGATGATATTAAACAGATTGGGTTAGTCACAAATACTTTTTATAGAAGAACAGTAAATAAATTAAATGAGAGTGAAGAGACTCAAGATGTATTAGAAGTAGCTAAAAAAAGTGAAGAAATTAATAAAATAATAGAAGGTAGAAAGAAAAGAGAACTTAAAATGATAACACAAAATGAATTATTTAATATAAAAAACAAAGGAGGGAATGAAAAAAATAATAGCCATGAGGAAATAACTGTTGGTGATCGAAATATATGTGTGTCAAAATTTGGTATTACACGCACTAAACCTGGTACTGATGGAATTCCATATTCAATTATTACGGATGTTCGATGTAATGATAGTATTGAAGATATAACGTTAAAGGTACGAAATTTTTTTAGAGAAAAAGTAAATAAAAATAAGAAGAATGGAGACACTGAACCAAAAGACATAACTATCGATTATCAAAATTTATTAAAAGACTTTAAAAGAAATTATGAAGGAAAGATGAAAAATGAAGGAGATAGAACGACAGGAGAACATGAAAATATATTGCAAAATGAATTATATAAGACAGGGTACAATGGAGGGAATAAAAAAATTAAGGTCTGTGAGGAAACTTATCCTTTTCTTAATGTAGTATTACCAAAATGTGTTATAAAGGGAAACCCTATAACTGATGCCAATGGAATTTCACATAAAGTCGTTTTACATATTAGAGTACAGTATTATAAATTACAGACAGAATGTATCGGGTTTCATGAACAAACTATTGACCATCAGTCCAAAAAATCTGAGAAAGCTGAAAAACAAATAGCTGTGGTAACTAAAATACGAAAATCTAAGCAAGCTAAAAAAATGATATCTAGAAAAGATAAAGGTGCAATGATGAAAAATGTAAGTAAAGCCAAATTGGAAAGAAGAAAAAACTATAGGAAAAAAATGAATGAGAACGTGATATCAAAAAAATCTAAAGAAATTGAATTATGAAAAAAATATAACATTTAAAATCAAATTTTTCTATAAATATATCTAACAAACTACAACCACAAATAAATTCTTTTAAAGAAGAAATCTTTTCATCTAATACATATTCAACTAGAGAAATATATCCATCAATGTCTAGCTAAGAGTATAAAAAACAAACTAAGAAAACAGATAATGGAAATGTACATAATATATGTAGTACTTCCTGCATATTATATCGGAAAATAGAGTTTTCAATTTTGACTATAGTGTCATTGTAAAAAAATAAAAATTAATTCGTGAAGTTATTGGTTTTCTAAAAACTCATACTCGTTCTTTATTGCTTAAGCAAATAACAATTTATGTCGGAAACTAGGTTTTTTAAGCAAAATCAAGATAATAGTGTAGCTATCTTTCCAAAACTCAAAAAAAACTGTTACAAAGACTATAGTCTTAAATTCTACGTACCCCGGTTATCAGACCACAATATCAAAAGGTCTCCCAAAAAATATTTTGAATAGTTATTCGTTTAATAATGGTGGAAAAATATTAAATATCAATCTAGTAGTAATTTCACCTACAAGTGAAAATACAGGCGACGGTACACGAATGGGCAATGACTAATTAATTTATAAAGCAACAAGAAAATAATCTGTAAGTAAATTATAATTTATAATTAAGTTGGTAATGTTAATTTCATATTGTGATATTATTATTATTTATTTTATAGAACACAGAACCAAATAGCAAAAAACAAAAAACAAATCATAACTACTTGGCAGTTAGAAAAGCCGCCTCCTAAGAAACGAGATCGTAAAAGTCGAATCAAAAATGAAAAACTTCAAGAGTCTAATAGGTATGATAAGCGTTTTTAATAAAAACAATTTATTATAGTATGGTTTTAGATTTGCTTTTCTGATGAAATCGAGAATTTGTTAACCATCTGTTGAGTTTTAATGAAATGTATAATTTGTTCTTCTTTAGATGGGTAGGTATAACTATAATAGAAAGACCTGACAAATTAAATAACTTTTGTTTTGATCAATTTTTTTCTATATGTTATTGACATTTTCGCCACATGTATAATATAGAATTTTTTTTAAATACTAAAAATAACAAATTTGAATTTGAATTAAAATTTTGTTTGAAAAATCAAAATAACCAATTTGTTAATCTGGTTTTTAGAAAACTTGATAGTAAAAACATTTATCTAAATTAAGTGGTTTATTTTTTATGACTTTTTCAAAAACTTAAGATTTTAACAAGTATCTATGTCAGTGGTTCTCAACCATTTTTAGTTCACGGCACACTATTATACATCACAAGTTTTCACGGCACACTCACGCACTTGACAACCACAACAACTTTGGCAACTTCGCCGAAGGCATTAGTTATCACCACGCGTCTATACATTTATCCGGTATCCTCTTATCTGCACAATTATTAGCACACATTTGGTCAATTAATATTTTCAATTTATTTCCGAAAAACTGTACAGTTTTAAAAACTACGTCGTATTAATCTACACACGTATGATTTTATCTGTACAGATAGGTTAGGTTAGGTTAATAACATTTCTCGCGGCACGCCTAGACAATCTCGCGGCACACTGGTGTGCCCTGAGCATTCACTAAGTGTGCCGCGGTCTTCTGAAAAATATTTCTCATTAAATGTATGTACCAACTACATTTCTTTTTTGTAAATTAATCTAATAAATACAATTATAATTAATACGAATTTCTCGCACTTTAAAACACACATTTTTAATTTTAATTTTAAACTATTTTATTCAAACTTATTTATCAAATGGTCTTCTATAGAACGTAAAATGTCCAGCCAAAATAATCAGCAGTCTCAGACTTTATGAAAAACGCAAATAAGATACAATTCTATATTACTTTTTAATTAAAGGTCGTTTTATTATTCTTTAGGTTATCTTATATTTCCGTTTAAAGCATTTTCGTTACTTTTATTGTTCAATGTGTAGGTACATGAAGTTTTTTGATGATTTAATAAATATAAAATCAAAAATTATCTAATCAATTATAATATGGCTTTAAAAGTTTAAAATATGTTCAAGCCACTTAGATTTAAAAAACTTGAACTTTTATTTAGTCACACATCCGTAAAATTAATTCATAACCTGAAGAATTATTTTACAGAATTATTAAATTTACTTGAATATATTATAATCACTTTTATTACGTTGATCTATAGAAAAATGGAGGTTTAAACAACGACGTAAATCGAAATAACTGTGGATGCAGAATTTGCGCCTAAAAATAAGGTGTCTGTTTTACGGCAGCCCCCGGATTACTGACGTACTGAACGTGGCCGACCTTTCTAACATGGACTGCGAGCTGTTCCTTTACGTGTGCTAGAAAGTCCGTGGACCTGATCGCCACCGAGCTGAGTAGGCCATGCTGAAACGGAACCAAATTGTTTGCCATCGTCCACCATGAAGGTTATCGTCTACTCTGCGATTTCGAGATTTGGTACTCAATGTACGCGCTTTCGGTTACCGGTGATGCGTGGCAACTGACTATTACGATATAAAGGCCGCAGGCAAATAGTTATGAATTTATGATTATCGCTAATAATGATATTTGTATTATATATATATATATTTTACAATGTGTATTATATTATATTAAAGGTATATATTTTTTTTTATAATGTGTATAATATATTTTATTGTATATTATTATGTACCGTTAAACATATTTTAACACTACCTATTCCTTTATTTTGCAATATAAAGGACGCAGGCTGTAGTAAATGTAATTGTCACGATTATCACTAATCCGAAAGAAGTGACAAAATAATAATATTTGTACTGTATATAATTGTTATAATGTTTTTACTATTAATATTGTATGATATATTTTTTTATAATGTGTATACCTAATATATTTTGTTGAATATTATTATGTACTTTTAAACTTATTTTTACACAAACTATTCCTAATTATTTAGTTAAGTTAAGATTATTATATTTGATAAAATTTTTGTTTTGGTGTAAAAAAACTTTAAAGTTAAATACAAGATTTCACATAAGTTGTTCAAATACCAATAAAAAATATACCAATTATCGTTAAATGGGGTAACTCCGAACTTACATGGTGAATTTGGACAAACCAATTTTTCATTTATATCTGATCTTGTACATTAGAAAATTGATGATTTGAGAAAATTGTTAAAAAATATTCTAAGTAGGTAGTTCAAACGGAAAAACTACATTTTTTTACATTAAAAGTTAATTTTTTAAAAAAAAATAGGAAGTAGCATTGATAAGTTTAAAAAAGTGTTGTTTTGAGTGTAACCTCGGATTTTGAGTGTAATAATAAATACAAATTATATCTAGTTCTTTTTTTTAAATAATTATTATTTCTTTATTGTTTGATTATTTAATTAAAAATGTATTATTTGTTTATTGTTTAATTATTTAATTCAAAATGTATTATTTGTTTATTGTTTAATTATTTAATTCAAAATGTATTTTTTTTTTTAAATTGGGATCAATCCTATTTTAATTTTATATTAATTATAATTTGTAAATTTCTCTTATTAAAATCTGTTCAACAATTCTTAACAAAAAAATGTATTATGCAACATCAATAAATTGTTTTTTTTTTTTTAAAAAGTGAAATATAGTCTGAGAATTACATCTATAATTATAACATCCTTTTCCAATGAAATTTTTTTGCAGGATTTTAGATTCATTATTTTCAGAAATATTCGAAAAAAAATAGCAAATTCAGTAAGGGGATTCCTATTTTTACGTTAGATTGCACATTTTTTTAGAAGCATTTATAAGATTAAATGTTGAAAAAATTGTCAGTCACAGAAAATTACAAGTTATTATGAAGTTAAAAATGTATAAAGTATTCAGTTTTTTAGCGCATTATGCGAATAAAACAATCAAACTTGTTTGGACTGTTCTTTTTATATACTGAACATTTCAATAATCAAATTTTACCGTAGTGGATCACATGTAAATTATATAATATTGTATTATACAAGCGCACTATATGTTATGTATAAAAAAAAATGTAATAAAAATTGTACAAAATAAAAAAACAATGATAAATGGTAGGTCGATAATCTTCAATGGTGTTAAATTGTAGTTTTCTAAACTTTCTTTATAATTGTGTTTGTAAGTTGTCATGACGATTCTCAAATATTAAAGGCGATGTTTTAAACGTGCCATCAGCAAACCAATCACTATAATATCTAATCCATTATATCTAAATTATCATGTGTAGAAAATATAATTATTCGATTATTTGAAGGGCCACTATCGTGCAACAGAAATTGTGCGCCATTTTTGGTTTTTCTAAATTGTTCAGGAATATCAAGATCAAAAAGCGATTTTGGATCCGTAGGGACGCAGTCGTTCCTTTTGCGAATTCGACGAAGTGTATTTTTTATTGAACTTACTGATGGCATTGCTCCCACCACTCCAGCTGGTATTTGTGTAGCACTTATTATTTGTTGTGGTAACTGTTGTGTGTGAATAGCTTCGTTTTTCATATTTGCCACTACAATCCTTGCATGAAGCTTACTTGCATCTGAATGATCTGACGGCCCTTTAGTAATACATTCGCTTTTAATTATCATTCGGCTTTTACAATAATGGTGTTCTGTACACCTTAAATACATTGTGTTCTCAATAGTTTTTTTAACTCTAAATGTATATACATCAACAATTTTGAATTTTTTATTTTTATTACTGAGTACGTATTCCATATTAATACAATATTATTTGCTCTTACCGAAGAATTATACACGTAAAAGTAACACGAACTACACTAACCATCACTCGAATACTCGATTACTACTAACGATAACCACGACTAAGAATAAAGATATCTTTAATTGTGCTACTAAACTGATAATTTACTTATGTCTGAAAAAATCATTATCGATATTATTCACTAATTAGTCATTCGCTTTTATCTAGATTCGTCCAAACCGTTTTCTCTATTTTTAATTCATGGTTTTTTTTTGTTATTTTATTTACGCTATTTTGACGGGATCCGTCATGACTATGGCTCGCAATTTAATGCACTTAAAAATAACTAAATATGAACTTGTGTCCTTAAAAGAATAGTTACATGTTTTTAATCAATTTATTTTCATTTGATTCATTTTGATAGTCTTTTCTGAATAAAATAATTATCACATCTAAAATTATTAATTATAGTTGAATTGGCAGTATCACGCGAGCAGCCGTACCTAACGTCTCTCCATCGCTCCGTTAAGCACCGCTGCGATTTCGGTCATCTACGTTTAAATCTATACATTATATATATACATACATAGTACGAGTGTAATATTATATTATACTGATAATTCTTATATTATGCAATTCGGGTTCATTAGTAATAATTCCGCAGTGTCTTAATTACCGCACAGACGTCGCGTTATCGCGCATGCCGAGCAACGGTGCGTTGTTTTGTCTCCGTGATAAACATTCCACCATCGCCGACTGACAAAACTAAAACTGTTAAAAATAAAAATAGTAAAACCATTATACAGGAAGATCGCCTAAACATATCACAAAAGAATACTAATAGTCCAAACAACGATGACAGGCCACAACAAGCCGACAAAAGAAACCACTCGAGTTCTTCAGAACCAAACTCTCCAACCCAAAAAACCATCAAACACAAAAAACTATTTATATCAAGAAACCGATTTGAAGTACTATCGCAAACAGATCCAATCGAAGTCGACACAACTATACCAAATCCAGATTCAGATGTAAACAACTCTGAAATGCCCACTCCACAGGTAAAAAAATCACATCTACCCACTCCTATAATAGTCAAAGAAATTAAAGATTTTGTAAGCCTACGCTCGGAACTCATAGACCTTGTGGGTCCTGATAATTTCATATTTAAGTCAAATATTAGCAGTCTCAAAGTTCAAACAAAAAATCCAGAAACCTACAGAACAATTATCCACTTCTTGCAAGACGCAGAAGCCGAATTTCACACGTACCAAATGCAAGAAGACAAAGCCTACCGCATAGTTATAAGAAACCTCCACCCAACAACGAACATAGCAGAAATCAGAACAGCCATAGAAGAAATCGGCTTTCAAGTTCGCCAAATTACGAATGTCCAACATAAGACTTCAAAAATAAATCTACCAATATTCTTTGTTGATCTTGAACCTTCAGAATTGAACAAAGACATATTTCATATAAGCCATATACTCCATACTAAGGTAAAAATTGAAGAACCATTTAAAAAACGTGACCTAGTGATATGTCTGAATTGTCAGGAGTACGGCCACACAAAAATCTATTGTGCACATTCACCAAGATGCGTTCGTTTTGCCGACTACCACATCACCTCAGAATGTACAAAGCCACGAAATCTTCCTGCCAAATGCGCGCTTTGTCAGGGTGATCACCCTGCAAACTATAAAGGATGCCAAATTCACAAAGAGCTTCAAAAACGTCGAAACCCAACCTCAAGAACTATCTATCCAACTTCAATCAACAATCAATCCAATCTAAAAACCACAGTGAAGGCCTCTTCGGCGGAATTCAACCCCTCATCCTCCAAAAATAGAACATATGCAAATGTAACTACAAACCATGAACCTCCAATATCTGAAAACAGCAATCAATTAGACACAGGTACCTTATTATCTAAATTTATCAGTTACTTCCAAGCTCTCATAAATCCACTGCTCTCCCTTCATACAACAGTCCTTGGCAAACTTGCATCCCAAAATGATAAATAATACCCCAACCTCCAAATCACTGCTCATACTCCTTTGGAATTCCAATGGTATTCATAATCATATAGCAGATATCTCACTTGTACTTCATGATAAACGTATAGATATAGCACTAATATCCGAAACACACCTTACTAACCAAACAAAAATACATATTCCTGACTACACAATACTCAGATCAAACCACCCAGATGGCACCGCCCACGGAGGGGCGGCAATAATAATCAGATCCACAATTCTCTTTCACAACGTTTCTAAACTAAGTGAACCTCACATACAATCTTCCACCATACAAATTATATTAGACCATTCCCCTATCGCTATCTCTGCAGTATACTGCCCCCCTAACAAAATAATCTCACCAATATTATTTGAGCAATATTTCAACCACCTCGGGAACCAATTTATAGTAGGTGGTGACCTTAATGCAAAACATACTCAATGGGGATGCCACTCAAACTCACCCAGAGGTAATTCTCTAAGACAGGTTTGTGTTTCCAAAAACTACTCAATCATTTCCCCCCAAAACCCGACATATTGCCCAACATCACCCCGAAAACGACCAGATATCCTTGATATATTCGTCTCTAAGATACCAAACAGATTTAACACCAGCATAGACAATCTATCAAATCCCCAATCAGACCACTCACCAGTACTTCTCACCCTCGATACCGCTCCACTTAAAAGACAAACAAATCCATCACTAATTAATGGAATAATAAACTGGGAAAAATTCCAATTGACGCTATCTAACAACATTAACTTAAACGTCAGCTTAAAATCCTCAAACGAACTTGAGGAATCAATTCAACATCTAACATCATCAATACAAAACGCAGCATGGTCCTCTTGTAAGCCAAAAAAATCAAAATAACAATCAAAAGAATTTCTCCTTACCTGCCTATTTAAGATCTCTTATTGTTCAAAAACGTCGAGCTAGAACAACTTGGCATAGAACAAAATATCCCTCCGATAAAACTAACTACAATGACTTATGCACTCTACTTTTAAGACAAAATATGGCCAAACAACGCTCCGAAGACTTCACTTAACAAATCAGTCTCCTCTCTGAAAAAGACGGCTCACTGTGGAAAACAACCAGGAAAATCCTCAAAATCAAATCAATATCATTCCCAATTAAAAAATATGACGACAGTCTCGCAATAAACGACAAAGAAAAAGCAGAAACACACAGACAGTACCTTTCCGAAGTCTTTACCCCTAATAATTTCACCAATCCTTCTATAGAAAACAAAATATATGATTTTCTAGACAGCCCGCTCCCAATGACTCTTCCACCCAAACCTTTCACTCCAAACGGGATAAAATATCTTATACAAAAATGTCCACTAGGAAAATCTCCTGGACACGATTTAATAACAGCCGAAATAGCCCGCAAACTTCCAGATTAAGCTATAATACACCTCATTCATATCTTCAACGCTATCCTCCGAATCTCTCACTTCCCAATCCAATGGAAACTTGCCACAATTATTATTTTCCTTAAACCAAACAAACCAATAGATAACCCTTCTTCATACAGACCTATACGCCTGTTACCCTTCTTCTCAAAACTTTTTGAAAAATTAATACTGACCAGAATTTACCCAATCATCAAGGAAAAGAAACTAATTCCTGACACACAATTTGGATTTAGAGAACATCACTCAACTATCCACCAAATACACCGTCTGGCTGATACCATTGCCTGTTCCCTAGAAAAGAAACTATACACTTTGACCTGTATAAACAAACGGCTCTACGCTCTCAGACCCATCCTTGGTAAGTTCTCAAAACTATCCCTCCGAACCAAAATTCACATATATAATCTCCTCCTTAAACCAATATGGTTATATGGTATACAGGTCTGGGGCACAGCCAAAAAATCGAACATTCAAAAAATCCAAGTGTTTCAATCCAAAATCCTCAGACTTATAACCAATATTGTCCTCCTTATATCTCTAATCACACCCTTCACACAGATCTCCATATTCCAAAAGTCACTGAAACAGCCAAGTTATTTTACTCCAAATTCAGAAACCACCTTCATAACCACACAAACCCTCATGTTAAAAAATTACTATCCATCTCCATCCCTGGAAATCCCCCTAGAAGACTCAAGTGACAATGGCCTCGAGATCTTATAAATTAAAATCATAAAATCATAAATAAATTGTAAATTCACGCCGCAGTGCCTTCGCTGGTTGGTTCTTCCCTCAAGATATTCACGCTCATAAATATAATTTAAAAATAACCATCATTTATGCTTATTGTACTTTTTTTTTAGGTACAGTTTGTATAGTTTCTAGATTAAAAATGAAAAATAAAAAAAAAAAAATAGTTGAATTGGGCTCATTGCCGTCTTCTTCATATTGAATAATGGTTCATGTATTGCCTACAATTTTATTATATTGATGAATTTGATGAATCTCATCACCTTCATCTACAAAACTATCATATTTATCATCGTGACAGTTATATCCTTAACTAAGCATATGATGATATTCATTGAATAGTGGAACCACTAAAACATATTAATGAATCTTAAAACTCAATTACTATTGATTCATTATAAATGTTAAATGATTGTTCATTCAACCCATCATATGTTTTTGAAAAATATTGAAATAGGTTATGTTATGCAATATTATTGTTTTATTTACACATTTTATAATGGTTTAATTTTGTTTCCATACTATATATTATACATACATTAATATAGATCTAGTGTGTAACATCTATTGGTTATTTTATTTTTCCGAGATTTCAATTTTGTTTTTGTTATAAAAACAACCATTGAGTAAAACAAATTATTTAATTTTTAATAACTAATAAGTTAGAATTAATTACATTTTAAATTTCTAATTAACTATAATATAGCTATATCTATGAATTATGCACTTAAATAACATATTGTTTTAACTAATGTGTTTACACTAAATCAAAGTTTTAAATTAATGAAACAAATCAACTTGAGTACCTAGTCATGATAAGTCAACATTAAGAAAGTAAAGGGTGTTTCTGGGTCTGAATACACTTTTTATAGGTAGTACTATTGATGTTCTGATTTTGTTTTGCTGGTACCAAAAATATATCTAGGCCCACAGTAATCTTATTATTATTATCATCACTATTGCTCTATAGTATATGTTAATAAGCACGACTCCGACCTTCCCCTTGATCAACTCCGCTTTTCCACACACATTCTTAAAGGGACGTACAACGAAATTTGTTGTCTCCGTCTTCCAATTGTGTAACATAACAGAGAATTTTAGACTCAGCAGATCTCGTTTATCTCTGTTAGTTTAAAAATTAGAGTGACTTGACCTCTTATAAATTTTAAAGACAAGATTATTATCTAAGCAATGAAATAGGTTTTTCATTATATTTTAATTTTAAAGTGAGTCATGAGTATTTTAAAATTGTAAATTGTTTGTACATCTTAAAATCATTACTCATAACTCACTTAAAATTAAAATATAATAAAAAGCCTATGCCCATTGTCTAGTTAATAATCTTACATTTACATTTTATAAAAAGTCAATTCACTCTACTTTTTAAACTAACGGAGATAAACTTGATCTGCTGAGCATGAAATTTGCTACGTTACTCATTTATAAGATGGAAACAACAAATTTCACTGGAACATCCCCTTAACTGTATGCTGTGTCCACGGCTATTGATACTACTGCAGCTTGTATCTATAGCTGTGAATTATAATCTATATTATAATAATTATTATTATCATAGAAAATCAATACTGTTAAATGTCTTTGGGCTGTTGAGTATCACTGTTTTTTGCAGTCATAGTCAGCGCCAATAGAGTACTGCCTTTTAAGTCAGCCTGTGACTTTTGCCGTTTTGTGAGGGCTTTCCAGTTCCTCTAGTCTGTGTAAGAACCATTGCTAGTCCGACTCGTAAGTCCGCCAGCAACTTGCAAGTTGTGTGAGAGGCTGTCCAGATCATTTACTTTGTCGTGTGCTCCACCTGTAACTTGTGCTTGCCAATAATTTGCCGGATGTCAATAATCTTAAGTTTAATAGTTTGGTTCGATTATATGTACGTTCTGTAATAATTGCTCTGGGCCAATCAGATCACAGAGACTCCGCCCCGCAAAACCAAACTACAGTATGTTTGGTTGCCTACGTGAAACAAGTCAGGCGCCACTAGTTACTCTAGGATATTCAAGGTTTATAATAATTATTATTAACAATTTCATGAACAGTTGTAATTCAAAAACCAAATTTTTGTAGATACTTTAACTTTTTACTAAATGTTTATTTTAAGATTTACTATGGATGGTATTATTTAAAAAATGTTTTTTTGAGCCATTTAGACACATTTTAAATTTTAAATTTTTTAATTAGTTTTGAAAATTTAATACGAGATTTCCCACAAGAAGCTTATGTTGAAATCGATATGAAATATACACATAATATTATGCACATGTATAAATATGTCGTATAATGTCGTCATTTCGGGACGTTATCAGAAGCGGACTTTGGTCGCATTCTTCTAGTCCCCATGACTTTATGGCTGCGAGCATCATAACAAATGTGGTATGATGGCAACTCTATGATACTCATACTATATACAACTAAATGTATATTAAAGAGAGTTGTTTTTTTTATTTTCAAACCGTTTGAAGAAATATTCTTACCTATTGTGAACGATTAACTTCCATTGGCTTAACTTGTTTTTAATGTAATAATTATACTTGTGTAATAGACGTAAAAATGAGAGAATATTCAGATTCAGAATTTGAAATGAAGCTAATCCTCTTAAAAAACACTCGTGACTTAATTAAATCATTGTCTGCACGGTGCCTTGAATGACATGAACATTACAAAAACATAATCAGAATCTGGTTCAATGCTTTTGAGAAGGTGAAGATTGAGAAATGTTTGACTTTGTTTTATTTAGCTAACAACGTTATACATAGCAGTAAGAAAAAAAAAAAAACAAGTTTATTGATGGATGGGCAACTTCTATTCAAAAAGCTATCCCCTATGTCAGGTAAGTTGTACTCTTTGCTACATTCCAATATTAATAATAAGTATATTGCAGTTTTTCTATTTAGTTAATTAGAAGTGTGTCAGCATACTTATTTATCACATGCTCTTATATAAGTTTTAATTATAAAAAAATTATAATAATATTTAACATAAATTAATAGTTATTTTAAATTTGTAATTGTACCTAATTAGTTATGTTTATTCTTCTTCTGATAAGAGAAGGGTTTGTGATAATCGTTGTTTTAAACGATGCATTTTAGTCTTGGTTCTAACTTGTAGAACAGTGTTCCATCAGAGGTTTTGAGATTGGTGTGGACATTTTCCAGTTAGGTCTTTATCCATTCTTGGAGGAGAGGTATTCCCTAAGGTTATAAGGATTTGCCTGTTCCTTATAAACCACTAAGCCTTTGGGCATACTTTCAACAACTTGTTTCGGGAAACTTCAATTTTGGTACTTTTACTGGAGAGGCTGATGTGTGGATTAGTGGTCAAATTGTTAGGGTGTAATTTTGAGCGTTGGTTTATAGTTAATTAATGGTTAAAGGGCAATCATTCTTGCATAGCTTTCTAAAAATTTTTTTTATTTAAATTAATTTCCTCTTCAGCTGGTTTTTAGTCAGGCATACTCTAGCTAGGTATTTTAACTGAAACGTTAACTATTATTCCATTCTATTGCTTGGTTTTCTCTGTGAATGAGCTTAGGATCTTTGGTTTGTTTTAGGGTAAAGTTTTTTGTTGGACTTTAAGATTCAAGTTAAGTTTCTATTTTTTGAACCAGCTAATAACTGTATTTTGTCGCAGTCGTTATCACAACGACCGCGGCGTCTCTATCGACGTCTGCGAGATCGCGACTGACAACCGGTCTGGCCGCCGCTGGCGGCACGAGCTACCGGCCCGGTCAGCGGCGGTGGTGGCGGGTATCTTTCGCCGGAACGTCGTCGCGACAACTTATAGTTACCTTATAATAAAAATTAAGGCATAAACATAAAAAAACGTCGTTGTCATTCATCCCAACCGTTCCTACACCTACAATTTAGGGACAATAGGACATCTTGAATTGAAAATTTCAGAGGTTGTTGTTGTTATATTGTCAGCAAACATTGCCAGTTGAGAGTTTGGGGGATTTGGAAAACCTATCATAATGTTTATACTAGGTATCTATTTAATCATTTCTTTCCATATATATATATTTTAAAAATGTTTCTATATTACTATTGTTTAGACATGAAAAAATACTATTTAAAATTGCCAGAATTATTAGAATTTGGAAGAAACTAGATGCTTTTGATGATAGTTATTTAGCTGTTTTAACTAATTTTTTAACTGCTCCAAATTTAAAATTCAAATTATCTGATCCTGTACAAGAGTTTCAAGTGAGCACTTTTTGAAATATTTGATAAAAATAATTTAACAAATTAATCAACATCATGTTAGTTAAAAAAAAATATTAAAAACTTTTTTTATAGGTAAGTAGGTGTATATATATATATATAACAGATTCACAATATTACCATATATTGTAATATAACGCTAAACATGTGCATAAAAAAATTCATATCATTCTAATACTATATTTTGTTTTACATACAATTTCAGAAAAATGTATCCTTGTAGCCTAATACTTAAAACGGATGCTTGATAACCTTTTCCTTTAGAAGGTGGTTAAGTAATTAATATTTTTGAGATTATTAAATAAAATGGTTTTATTGACAATTCAAAAAGTATTAAATATGTTTTATTATTATAAAGTATAATTTACATAATTTTCCATAAGAAAAACCTTGAATTAATACTTTTTTGTTTTTATAGGCATTTCAAATGATGAGTTTAACATTTAATTTATACACTATCTAGTGTACCACAATTTCATAAAATTTCTCTTGCTCCAAATATAATCTTAAGAAAATGCCAAACTCGTGTGTGTTTTCTCCTTCTTAAAAAAACGTACAACATAGCAGATTTTACATTCAATTCATTTTAAAGCTTTTAATAACTATCTATATAAAATATTACAATTTTTAATATTCATGACTCATTTTAAAATTTAAATATCATCAAAAAAGTTGATATTACCTAGATAATTTCCTTACTTTAAAATTTGGTAATAGTTCAATTCACTTAATATTTAAGCTAAAACACAAAATTGATTCTGCTAAACGAAAACTTGCTAAAGACAACAAATATGGGCTTGGAGTTAAACAATTTTTATATGCTGATATTTTTATTCTGAAACATAATATGAAATTCTCAATAATATAAATAAAAAACTCCTGATAAGTGATAAAAAAAATGTTTTTGTTCTTGTGTAAGTATGGAGTTATGTATACATTCAAGTACTAAAAAAAAAGAACATCCAGTATTAGAAAAAAATATATTACTGAAAAATGTATCACTCTTAATTTATTTTATATAATTTTGCGTTGAAATAGAATTTTATTTCATTCTAAGTATGTTGTACATATATGAATGGTTGTCCTCCAAGTTACTCAGTTTGATTTGAACTTCTTACAGAATATTATATCATTATTATTATATTATTATTTATTACTTTTTTTTGCATACATTTAAAAAATTTGAATTAAGAATTTTTAAAGTTATTTAAATGTGTTATCTATAAATAATTGTGGTAAATATATTTACCTTGTTAGGTACAAGCATTATCGGATAAAATACGTTCTTGTGTTGAACTGAAACAGATTACAGACTTGAAGATGAACAATTTAAGAGAAGCTAATTTGCTTCTCACTAGTAATGACACTTTACAGAACATGTTAAAAAAATGTAATATAGTTGTACTATGTTATATTGCTGTGGCTTGGTTCGGAGTCATATGATGTTTTTTATTGTTGTCTACAGAGTTTTATAATTTATATAATTTTTCAAAAAAAAAAAAAATGTACATTACACTTATTTATTTTGAAACAAACCCTTCTTATACTAGCAACAGATTTATATTATTTAACAATGTATAAAGTTATAATATTGCATAATATTGTGTTCTTTCAATGTTTATAATATAATAATCATACTGCTATTTTAGATTCTGAGCGATGATGTGTTTTTATTTATTTTTTTTTATGTTTGTGTACATTTGTAAATTGAAACTTGAAATTTATATCATATATTTATTTTATCAATTTCTATACTTGATAAGATTTTCAAAATATTTTGACTTGTTTTGAGCTATTTACAGACATACTCTGTTTACAATTTTTTTTGATTTTTTTTATATAAATTTCAATAAAATATTATTTTTTGTGTCAAACAGCATGAAAACTTTATTAAGGTTCCTAATATATTGTTACAATAGTAGTCGAAAATATTAAAAATACATAGATACATTTTTTTTTTTTTTATAAGCATTTAAAGTTTGATTTTCCACAACATTTAACAAATTTTAAATTAAAAAATGATTTTGTAGTTAAAAATTGATAACATTTAAAACAAGGTTCCACGTAAGTAGGTTATTCTGTAGCTAAAAAATCTCAAAAATATTAACACACTTATTTTTATGGTTATTTTATGATCAAATTTTGACTAAATTACATATTAAATAACCAAGAATAATAATTTTAATTATTATTTTTTTGTAATTTTTATAATATTAATTCAACTTACCGGCTACCGTATTCATATTAAGAAATATCAATATAAATATAATATAAAATATCCACACAGACAAACCGTCTCAGCTCAGAATAATTTTTTGTATACAATGATATTATATCATTGAATTCAAATTTAATACCATTCATTATACAGTGACCCACTAGTAACCTGTATAGCAGCGCGACATACACTTACCCGCCCTTTTTAATCTTGTCCTGTATTTTATAGATATCTATTATAAAACAATTTACTAACTAGAGTATTTTTTTAGATCAAACATCAAGTAACAAGTTTTTGAATGAATTTAATGATGATAGGTCAAAAATTGAAAGTTACATTAAATGTCTCACATTAGAAACTATTGATCGTGCTCAACTACTAAATGCTTTAGATGTTGCAAAATCTTATTATGCAGAATAATATGAAGAATTTAAGCATGATGCTTAAGTAATAACAACATATTTGTTTATATGATACAACAGAAAACTAATTTAAGATATAATTTCAGGCATTTTTCAATTACACTAAAAGGCTATAACATCTTAAGAGTAAATTGCAATCCTCGATTGGTTCTACGCCAACAGATAGTCAAACGTTTTAACCTAATATTAATGCACTGCCTCATTTGAAATCTTCTGTATCTACTGAAGACTTAGACATCAATTATAACAATATATTAATTAAATCTGATAAATATATGAAAAATGTTCTAACAGAAAATAACATTAATGTGCCCACTATAGTTATTGATAATATTAAGTCATGTATTATTACTGCTGACATACATATTACTGATCAAGGTATGTTAAATTTCATTTTTCAGAATGTCAATTTTTTTTTTTTTAAATTGATTATTATTTATAAATTGTTTATTTTATGATCCAGCTAATATGAGTTTTGCAGCAATAGAAAATCATGATCAACAATCAATCACCAGCCAGTTTCCATATGATGCTCCATCACAGCCTCCAGATAAGACTTTTGCATACTCAGCATTTCCTAATCAAACAGATGTATCGTATACTAATGATGTATGTAAATCTTTTATTTATTGTACTATAATATGTATAATAATTTATATTTTTCAGATAAATAATCATAATAAAAGTTGTACATATTATACAAGTAGTTATGAAGCTCCTATACCTACTTCAATGTCATCTAGTCAGTAATTAATAACTTCTGAATTCTCTAATGATATGGTACCTTTTACTAATTCTTCATCACTTGTAAATGAAAATACTAAACCAGTATTTCATGTTCCACAAAGAGGTAATATTAATTCATTATAATAGTTGTTCTTTAGTATTTTTAAGAAAAAAAAGTTTCTTAATTTTATCGTTTTATATAAAATATTTATCAAACATTTAAACTTAATATCATGATGCGATTATTAATTATGTTCAACATTTTCAGTTTGGGACATAACTGTACATAATGGTTTGTTAAAAAATGATACACCAGCATCACCGCCTTTTATTTAGAAAATTTCTCATCAAAACACATCCATTATCAGTAAAACTGATGGAAAGGTAGGAACCGATCACTGTGTTTTCGCATCAAAAATAATAGATAGATATGAACAAGTTTCTCAAGAAACGATAACAAAAACTTCTGATATTGACCAAAGAAACTTAACTAGTTTGACACATTTCCCTCATATGAATTCATCAATGGCATCTGACGAAAAAATTCCCGTTTTTCCCTTAATTTTTCATTTGTTTTTCACGGCGCTTTTGAAAACTACTGGGAAATTTAAACTTTTGGACCCCCCCCCCAAGTACCAACTAGATTCACTTTCCTATCAGAAAAGGTACTATTGAAGAAAATTGAAGCATTATACTGGTGATGACAGACACAAAAAAAAATTTAAACATTTAAAAATAAAAAACACACATCAATATAAAATCATCGCTCCGCTCAGAATCTAAAAAAACTTAAATAACTGTAAAAAGAATATGTCCGTAAATAGCTCAAAACGAGCTAAATATTTTGAAAATGTTATGAAGTATAGGAATTGATAAAATAAACATATATTATGTAAATTTCAAGTATCCACAGTTATTCGTTTTTGAATTACTGTAAAATAAAAAAATCGCTACATGATATAGTGAGTGAATTTCCAATGTTGTAAAATGTTAAACTTCAATCACACATAAAAATTTAAGCATAAAAGTAGATAATTTTATGAGGAATCTTGTATTAGATTTTCAAATCTTAGATTTCAAAACAAAAATGTTTATGAATTTCTAACTCAAAATAATTTGCAAATTTTCGTGATTTTTACGTATTTTGGTAAAATTTGAACTTTAAATACTCATAAAAAAAATATTGACTATAGATTTTTAATATTTTTCAAAAGTCCTTATAACAATATTTAAGGATCCTTCTATTAAAATGTCAAGCTTTTTTACCCAACAAATAAAAGTTGATTGACATTCGTGGAAAAAGAACCTAAACAAATTGGAAACCGAAAATGTCCGTAAACAGTTCAAAATAATTCAAAATATTTTTTTAATTTTGTCGTATTTAGAAAATGCTAATATAAACAACCAGTGAGAATTTCATGTATCTACGATAATTTGTTGTAGAGTTATGACGAAATCCACAATCGATTTTGCTGAAAATTGACTGCGTTAAAATTCTCGTTTTTTCTTAATATTTCTTTTGTTTTGTCTGCGCTTTTGAAAACTATTTGGAATTTAAAAAATAACCTCCCGAATGCACCAACTAGAATCACTTTCCCATTGAACAAGATACTGTTGAAGAAAATCAAAGGATTATTTTGACTACTTATCGTACACGCAGAAACAAAAATGAAAAAAATTTCCGTTCATTAGTTTCATAGTATGCTATTATTTTTGATATTAGTATAGAATAAAATACTGGAGTGAATTGACCTATTATCACAGTTTAGGTAAGAACATTATCTGTGTTCTCTCGTTGGTGTTTTACAATATTTTAATGTCCAAGTGAATTATGAGCATTTATGTAAAATATGTTTCGGTTTGTATATATTCTAATAAATTTGTTTTGAAATGTCAATAATATATAAATAATATAATTAAAAACAAAGTTAATGCAAATGTAAAAGTAACTTTTACAACAAGGTTGTAAAGGTTGTTTTTCTAACAAGGTTAGAAGTAAGAAAACTTTTAGAGGAATCTGAGGCTATACATTGTAAAAAATATGTGTAGTGCAACGCAACTCCTGATATGCTTTCAATTTACAAAGTATAAGTTTATTTTACTATATAATAACAGAATTTTTATATTTACAAATATAGTTATCCATTACAAGTATTATTGAGGTATATTGTGAAATATAAATTCGCCAGTAGAGCGCTTACAACATAGCAGTATTATAAATAGTTATTGTATCGCGGTTCCATCTTATATATGTATGTATTAATGACTATACTATAATTCACACTTTATAGGTACCTATATCACATTATAAAGCATTTTTACAAAAAAAAAACTTGAAAACATGAACACTTTAAATGTATTGAGTAAATCCAGCAACAAAAATATTACACAAAAACAAAATTCTCAACTAAAGAGAGTTGGTCACTTCCAAGCCTACAGCTGAGCAAAGATGGAGTTCTAAAAACTTATATAATTCCTAAATATATACTTCAAAAATTGAAATTACATTTAAAGTAATAACGGTTCATAACAACTATTATAATTTAAATTGATAAGGTAGTATATACAAAAATATCTGTAACAATAGTAATAGTGAAAATTATCCTAAATTATGCAGTATGCACTACATACATTACAGTTTGTTTACAATGGTATCAATAACAAGTTGCTTGAAACTGTTGGGATTATAAAAGTCTTGATGATTAATTTTAAATTTAAATTAGACAAAATGTTTTCAATTCTTTATATAGTAAAATGTTGAGTGAAACACAAGATGACTTGTTGAATAAGTACTTACTTAATGAATTTAATGTGGTATCTATTTGAATAGTATGTGTTTTATAGGCATAACCTCGGATGGCAGTTGTACAAAACACTGATTTCATAGCGTACGATAATTAGTTAGCAATAGAGAGCATCAAGTTAGCAATAATCGACTAACTAAAATGTTCTTATCACAAAAAGTCGATAATAATTATTGATAAAATGTAGGTTGTTTTCATTAAATAAAAATACCGTTAAGATCCATACAAATATTAACATTTCTTATCCTCGAACGGTAGGCCGCAGGCAGCCGCGAACGTAAAAGAATATTTAACCGGAGAAATACATTCGATCACTTTTATCTTTAGCGGGCGGGTGAGAGTGTTACACCTTATCAATCCACCTTGGTCCGGAGGCGCGGATGTAACCAGTAACCAAGTTGTTGACTTGTTTCGAAAACCTGAGTTATCAGTTTAACGGTAATATCTACGTACCTCAATGCAAGCCGGGTGCCCGGGTTTTAAACGACTACGGAGTAAGATTTCTGAGCTAAAACCGTGTGCGTTATCGTTCGTTTTGGTCGACGAACTCGAATTTACTTTGCGCCATCATTGTGGCCAAGAAGAGTTCGAGTTGTGTTTGCACGACCGTCGTCCGACAGCCATGTCGGTTAGTGCATACGCATATCGGTTGTGCGTGCTTATATACACGGACAGGACGACAAGTGCAGTTTTAGTTGGCGAAACATCGTCTCGGTTAATAGCGTACAGGTGATTCGCGCCCACCGCCACCGCCATTATATCTCCACCATTGCTGGATGCTGTCGATATTATAATTATGGGTCGAGCAGGCTCACATTGCCCACAACAGGTTTTTGTAAGTTATTGTGAAGGTAAATTTGGAATAAACAACAAATTGTTAGTACCTATTATAAATGTATTAAACAAACACACATAATAATATGCTTTTATCAAACTCCTATCGTCGCTTTTTATTCATTTGCTACCTAGGTAAATAAAAATGAAAATAAGTGTTTGTGTTCTTAATAGTCCACAAAAATGGATCATTAATCGTAAAATTAACGGTATTTTATTTTGAACTGTTAATGCTTAGATTAATAACCTGAAGATAAACACTGTTTGATTAATTGCCTAATGTATAAGCCACTCAAACATGCAATTATAATATACGAATACCATATTAAACCTAAAAAAAATCATAACATTTAGTAACATCTATTAAATAACATTTAAATAAATTTCACTAATTCCTAAATGAAAAAAGTACGAAAAAAAAAGATATGGTATGAACTATGATGAACCTATGTTCTGGAGCACTTAAATCATAATTACCTGATTAACATTTAAAGAAAAAAATTGTGTCAACAAAATATTCTTTAAAGAACGGTTCATGTAAATACATTTATTTAATAATTTTAAACAAAAGAAAATAACATGCAAGTAAAAAATAAATATTGCTTTCTAAAACATTCATCAAATATTACATCCATAACGGTGAAAAATAACATCTTAACTAAATGATGTTTTAAAAAAGCCTCTTTATCTAAATATTACAAGAAACATAATGCAAATAAAATTATTTAAATATTCCATGCATATTCCAGATGCTGATCAACTAGCTGATTTCAAAAAAATTGCTAGTGTTGGACACTGGAGAAGAATTATAAATCTATTATTAATTATGGTAATAAACACAGGCTATATTTTTTCTTTTTATGTAATCCATTAGTGCTGTTGAAATCATATTATATATACTGATAATTTTTATTGTTATTCATCTTATTAATATTTAGTAAAATTTTAAATTGATTACATATTCACATCATAAACAATAATAGTAATAATCATAAACGATATAATGAATGATTTTTTCTGTTAACCAACCATCAATTCAATCTCTGAAATTCTCATACATAGCATTTAATTTAAACGTTGTTTAGTATTCATCTTGAATGTGAGTTTATTAATTCCTTATGTTGTTAACAAATTTCATAGGTATTGCAAGTCAAGTATAAGTTATAATAGTTCTGATGCACTTACTATTTTATAAAGCAAACAAGTTTTAGTATTTACTATAATACTGTATATTCGATACTGTTGAGTTAAGCATATAACCAAAATTGCTATACAACACATTGTTATAATTTATTGTAGAGAAAACTAAAAAAAATTTCGGTCACTGATAATTCTTTAAAGAACATTTCTTGTAAATAAATTATATATATTTATTAATTTTGAACATGAGAATATTACATTCATAACAGTGGAAAATTACATAATTATTGGACAGAGATGAAATCCTTTGGTTTTCTTCAATATCTATATTATTTTCATACTCATTTACATGTGTAAATTAAAAATCCTTTGTAAAACAATTGTTTTAAAAATCAATTAATGGGCAATGAAAAACATGTATATTTTAGGAATCTTAACTAAATGATGTTTTAAAAAAGCCTCTTTATCTACATATTACATGAAACCTAATGCAAATAAAATAAATTAAATATTCCATGCATATTCCAGATGCTGATCAACTCGCTGATTTCAAAAATTTGTTAGTGTTGACTGGAGAAGAATTATAAATCTATTATTAATTATGGTAATAAACACAAGCTATATTTTTTCTTTTTATGTAATCCATTAGTGCTGTTGAAATCATATTATATATACTGATAATTTTTATTGTTATTCATCTTATTAATATTTAGTAAAATTTTAAATTGATTACATATTCACATCATAAACGATAATAATAATAATCATAAACAATATAAAGAATGATTTATTCTGTACCATCAATTCAATCTCTGAAATTCTCATACATAGCATTTAATTTAAACGTTGTTTAGTATTCATCTTGAATGTGAGTTTATTAATTCCTTATGTTGTTAACAAATTTCATATGTATTGTAAATCAAGTATCAGTTATAATAGTGCTTATGCACTTATTATTTTATAAAGCAAACAAATTTTTGTATTTAGTATAATACTGTATATTCGATACTGTTGAGTTAAGCATATAACCAAAATTGCTATACAACACATTGTTATAATTTATTTTAGAGAAAACTAAAAAAAATTTCGGTGACTGATAATTCTTTAAAGAACATTTCTTGTAAATAAATTATATATATTTATTAATTTTGAACATGAGAATATTACATTCATAACAGTGGAAAATTACATAATTATTGGACAGAGATGACCTAACCTAACACGGTTCCGGTTTTGTACACCACAAATTCCTTCCCACTTTATACAGACTTAGGACTGTCTCAAAAGAGGTGTGGTTAAAAATGTCTTGGTGTACACTATGTAAATTATTAAAATTATATAAAAAAAAAGTGTATAGTATAATATTAAATTTTAAGTTTTTAACGTAAAAAAAATATATAAAAAGTGTAAAAAATGTATAAATAAAAATGTTATAAAAATCATATATCGGGTAAATATGTTAAGCACAATTTTTTTATATAGTCTATGCGTGATATTTTATTTGATGAAAACTCGCAAATGATTTTTTCGACGAACTCTTTCTTTTTTTTCGATCTTGGTGTATTAACACATTTTAGTAGGGAAACGACTATCTGAAGTTAGGTAATTTTCAAAAATATAGTCGAAAACTTTGTCTATTTTATCATCTCTAGGTTTGGTAGCCATTAAATTTCAACGCTCTTCCGATTCTAGAATCTTTGTCTCTGAATTCTGAAGCAAGTCCCACTGACTGAATCATCCGCCACCAACTTTGACAACATTTTTGGTTTTTCGACATTATCACTATACCTATTCTATATTTTCCTTTATATTCCGTTTTATATATTTATATATAAATATGATACACATGAACTGTATACAATGTATATGTATATGTATATGTCATATACTATACAACAACAGAAGTGTATGCTGTTTTGGAAGACAGGCGTGCATATGTCCAATAATTATTGTAGAGTTTACAATTATACATTTATACCTATTTGAACATTTTTTTTTTGGACGGGAGCCGTTTCGGAATTTACCTGTTCGTTAGACCTTTTTGGACGGGAGCCGTTTGGAAATAAGTGAACAATAGACGGGAGCCGTTTGGGATCCGACGGCTATAACAAACCAGTACCGTGTTTTGTTCCCCAGGTTCTAGTAACTGATAATAATGATAATTATAATTATATTAATTTCTGTTATTTCGTTTATTTTCATGTTAAGACGTTAGTATTTGATTATATTGTTAACGAAATGTGTCCATTAAGAACATGTGAGAAACCAAGTTATAAACGTGTAATAACTGGACTTACTGGATCAAACGACTCAATATTACCCAACAGAAGACAGCTATCAAAATATTTAGATAACAAATATGAATTATACATATCTATGTTGATGGAATTGATAGCAAAAAGTAGTTTTGTTTGTACAACGGCTGACATATGGAGTACAAACAACCGAAGTTACATGGGTAATGACTTGATTTAGGACACTTTAACATAGCCATTTGAATGTAGAGATAGTAAAAAAAGTAAAAAAATTAATAAATATAAATCAGTCAATTTATAAATTATTTATTATACCTAAATTATGTTAAAAATGTATATAAATATTTTAATATCAACAAATTATTTATTATATAAAATATAAAATTTAAAAATATGGGTAAAATAATTTTTTTATTTTATAGTTAGGTACGCCAAAAATTAAAATACAATATCAAAAATGTATAAACAAATATTTAGTTATTAATGTCAAAAATAAAAAAAAATAAATTAAAATCTAAATCTTGTATTATTATATTAAAAAAATGATCAACATTTTATACTAATATTAGAGAAACACTTATAATATGCCAATAGGTTAGTTAATACTTGTCTTTGGGTAATACGTAATATTAAATAATAATTAGTCAGGTTCGATATGATACAATATTATATTTTTTATTTGTACCTATTATAAACATAATATCAATAGTTTTATAATTTATAAATATAAATAAACCAGCAGAACAACTTTTCTTAATATATTTTGATATTGATCTATTATATTATTATAATAATGTATTACCTATTTTAAATTTCAATGAAAATAATTTTATCTATTGATTTATATATATATTTTTTCTCCAATTATCCCAAAGTCCAAATGACTATGTTTTAATGACTTTGTTCCTATTCTGTAATAACTAATGAGACAATCTCTCTAGTATTTTTTAAATTACTGAATATGTTATTTTGATTTATTTCTAGGAATGACATGCCATTTCATTGATGAAATAACATATGTTCGGCATTCATATGTCCTTGGTTGTAAACGTATTAAGGGAAGCCACAACTACCAAAACATTGCTGACGTTATATCAAAAATTACACAAATATATGACATTGAACATTCAAAAATAACCCATATTGTTACGGACAATGCTGCAAACTTTGGAAAAGCATTTAGGGTGTACTCTACTTCTCCAAACATTGCTCACAAAGAAACAATGAACGATTTAGGTAATTTTGATGAAAACAGTTCAGTTACTTCAAATTCTGACAGTGGATCAGACTGTTCAAATTTTGAGTTAGAAAATGTAGAATTCAATAACTTTTTTTTAACTTCTGAATCAAACTCAAAGAACGATGGTACATTTTGTCTACCAAAACATATGCTTTGTTGTGCTCACACGTTAAATTTAATTGCAGCTAGTGACATTTCAAAAATTTCTGATAACAATTATAACAAAATATCCAAATCTACTTTTTCTAAATTGTCAAATTTTTGGAATTTAGCAAGTCGAAGTACCGCAGCATCTGACAAAGTGTATGATATTTGTAAGTGCAAGTTTCCAGATCCAGTAGTGACTCGATAGAATTCATTATATGATGCAACCCAAAAAATTTTAGATCACAAACCAAACATAGCAATAATATTTGAACAGTTACATTTGCCCAAATTGAAAAATAATGAGTGGGGGTTCATAAATGAATATTGTAAGGTTATGAAACCATTGGCTTTTTCATTAGACAAGTTGCAAGGTGAAACAAAAAGTTTCTTGGGATATGTGGCTCCCACTATATTAGTGTTAAGAAAGTTATTGATACTGAATCAATCTGAACAGTTAATTTATTGTAAACCTTTGAGTCTTACAATTATAAATTCTCTAGAGAAGAGATTTAATTTTTTATTTTATCTAAATGATCCAAAAGCAAAGATTTTATAATTGCTTCAATTAGTCATCCAAAATTTAAATTGGATTGGGTGCCGAACAGGCAGTTCGATACAAAGATTTATGCAAGAAAATATTTATTGAAGAATGTAATTCTATGTCCACTTTAACTATTATACAGCCAGACTCTGCAAATGAAGAAAGTGATTGTACGAGTGATAAAGAGTTTTATGATAATTTATACTCACATCATTCAATAAATGACTCTTCTGAATGCCATAGTGATGAAATTGACTTAAGTCAAGAAAATGAATCAAATGTACAAGTACAGGTAATACAATTTTTGAATTCAAAAAAAAAAGAATTAGATATGTTGAATAATTATCCAGTAATTAAAAAAATATTTATTAAGTACAACACAACTCTTCCTTCATCTGCACCTGTAGAGAGACTGTTTAGTGGTGCAGTACAAGTTTTAACTTCAAGGCGTAATCGCCTTGGTGATAAAACATTTGAAAAATCATTGTGTTGTAGAAACATGCAATAGGTTCATAAAAAATAAAAAATTGTATTTTAAACTGGTAATTTTTTTCTTTATAATTATTAATGTATTTTAGAAATAAATTTTTATTTTAAACAGACTAAAGGTAAATTTATGTTATTATATTAAATATCAAAATTGTTTATCCTTATGATATTTTAATTTTCAAATGTTAACAAATTTATGTATAGTATTGTTTTTTTTTTTTTTTAGTTTGAAATCTATTTGATATGTATCATAAATAAATGTATATGTATAATTCAACATAATAGTTTAATAAATAATAATTATATACCTATATAGTTTATACAATGTATTCTGCCATCAGTTGGCTTCTATATCCACAAGGCCATAACTAATATTCCTTTTCAGAAAATGGAGTAAGTATTGACATTGTTGTTGGAATGATCATTTTAATTATTTAACACATTTTACAAATAGTTATTACTAATTTAAACTAAAATTATATATAGTCATAACTAGAGGTCGGATTTTTATGATTTTACATATTTGTTTCTAGTCTATGCAGTTAAATGGGAGTGAGAAATCTTTACGATTCATGAAACACAGAATTCACAGGAAAAAATTTATTTTGCATAAAAAAGCATATTTTAGGGGTTAGAGAATATTTAACACGTTAGAGAATATTTGAGAATATTTTTCTAACATCGGCATATAATGAACATATTTCACGTATATCAGCACTTTGATAAATACAATGTTCACTAAATGATTTATTTCTGGGTTTTAATAAAATTTAATCTACACATTGTATTCCTTATCGATTGCGATAGCACATCGGTTATTTCGTTAGCTGTCACGACTATTCTCGTCGTCTACTAGTCGTCCGTCGCGTCGCGGATTATATATCATGGAACAATATATAGTTATTAATTGTTATTGTAAAATTGATTAAATTAAATATATTTAAAACCAAATTAATAAAAAATAAATTTAAACTTTTTTTTTTTATTTTAAAAGAATATTTTGCATATTTAAAGACATAAAACATCATATATCTGGTATTTTAAAAGAATATTAAGAGAATATATTGCCTATTTTATGTGACATAAAAACATCATATTTTAAGGATTTTAAGAGAATATAAATCCAACCTCTAGTCATAACTCATAATTGTTTTAATATTTTCTACAAACCTAATATAAAAATAAAATTTAAGAATATAATTTATAAAAAATCATCTCATTTTCATCTGGATAAAATTGACTTTATCTGTATCTATATCTAGATATATTTTAATTTATCATTATCTATCTCTAGATATATTTTGAGTTCATATATCTTATCTATATCTAGATACAAAAAAATTATCTAAGCACAACACTGAGTTTCATTAATTTTGTATTTATTAGGATGATTTTATTCATGGCACATTGTATTTCAAATTTGAATTTTGTTGCTTAAAACAATAGGTTATAATAAAAAAACAAACAAAAAGCTTGTGAATATTAGTCATATTGAATTGGTTTAGATATAGAATTTTGAAAATTCAAGTTCAACGCAGGCTGTAAGAAGTGAAACTCTTTTCAAAATAAAATTATGAAAATTCGATCACTCTAAGAGGCATGAGAGTTTTTCCTGTAATGCATGATTTTGAGCAAAAAAAATGTCACAGAGGGCCCCTTTTAACAATTTATTAAACCTACTATAAGGCATGAATATTAAAGAACGTTGAATTATTTTTTTCTGAAAAAATTATGTTTGAAAATGTCACTGTGTAATGTGTATAAAATATAATAATATACTTTAAAAGTTTCAAGAACCCACCCACGAATAATACTTTGAAATCACAACAAAATAACTAAAATTGTTATTCATTGTTTACCTAAATACCTTAAAATATCTATAAAAAAAATTAGATTTATATTAGATTTTTTGGTTACAATTTGAACTAATTATGAGAAACCTTATTGTATATTTTGAATCCATGGCTGTAAAACTTAAACATTTCATCAATTTATCTATTCTGTGATTTTATAATCTTTTAACTATAAAACAATTTGAACTTTAAATGATAATATAAAATAATTGGTTGCCATGTGTTTTTAATATTTTTAACTGCTATCACAACTTGAGGAACCCTTGCATTATATTCTAGTCTTTTTGACTCATCAAAAAAAATTGATTTTACATTTATTAAAAATAAATTAATGTCTTTTTCTTGACAGTAAATGGCTCAAAAAGAGTCAAAATATTTTGACTATATCATAATGTTTACATTTCATAATACTTGCCATACTTTGTGCCATACTGTTATACAAATATTATAGACATGGACAAATAAAAAATAGAAATAAGAAATTATCAAACAATATAATTTTATTAAGTTAAAACATAGGTACCTATTTACCTGGTCTTCCGCAATGAACATCTGACAGTCATTTAAGATTTACAGTCCAATAATTGACCAATGACTTTGGTCTGGACAGCAAGTCGCACTGGCCAACGTCGATTATCGTTACTGGTCTATTATACACCGAGCCGCCACCAACTAACCAGTATGCCCTACACCTGCACGACTGGCGTACGCATCTGTCGTCCGTAGTAGCCATAGACCTATAAAGACCTATGGTGGTGGACGCGGCATATGATGCACTCTGAAAGAGGTGTGCTACGAAATTCGTCCGTTGTTGTTGTCCGCTGTTGTCGGTTGTTAAACTTGTTCAGTACTCCGCTGCCCAGTTAAAAGTTAAAACGTGGTGTCGACCTCCGCCGTTGTAGTCGACGCGACAAAATTATTTGTGGTCCGTCGCGCCAGGCCGCTGTCAACGAGCACCGGTACTCCGTCCGTTGTTATCAGCCATTATCACGATTTACGGCACAGTGAATCTGTATCACCGTTGCCAGTCGTCAATGATAGGCGGTCATAATACTATTATAATTTGGTAAACGGACGTTTCGCCCCCGCCGTTTCGTCCCCGTCAAAAAAACCAGTCCACGGACGTTTCGTCCCCGTCAATTATTAAGATAGGACGTTTCGTCCCGGAGAGTTATTAGCCATAGAACGTTTTGTCCCCAGCATATTCTTATTAAAAGACTTTCGCGGTTTTCAGGTTTTTTTTAATTATTATTACCTATATTCTGTAATGCCTAATATAGTATTTATAGGCAAGTAATAAACACGTGCAATGCGTCCGTAACGACTGCATTGGTACAAAAAAAAAATGAAATTATAAATTTACTGAAAATACTTAGTTTAAAGGAAAAGAAATTACAATCATATTGTACAGGATTTAAATATAATGACGATATAGGTAATGACTTTTTATTTTATTTAAAAAAAATAAGTCAATTGACCTAAAAACGAATATATAATTTATCTTAATTGTATATTAATTAAATAATAATATTATAGTATTTAATTTTAATTTATTCATTTTTAGGAAATTTTTTGTTGACTTAATATAATTGTGATTTATTTAAATTTTGACTATTTGTAATTATATTGTATGAATAGTGACTATGTATTTATATATTTTGTAATATTGTCATTTAAACGTTAAATTTTTCATTTAAAATTAATGTATTTAAATTATCAAAGTATGCCAGGGACAAAACGTCCTATGGCTAATAACTCTCCGGGACGAAACGTCCGTGGACTGGTTTTTTTGACGGGGACGAAACGGCGGGGGCGAAACGTCCGCGATTCTTATAATTTATAACCGTACGACTGAGAGAGGAAGAACATAAAGTACTAAAGTAGTGAACGTGTGTGAAGTTGAGAGACCAAAGCCAGGGGCCCAATTCGTTTTAAATCTTTCGAATATTTGTCGTACGCGATCGACACGCCGTTAGTCCCACGAATTTAAATAAATGTTATTGTCGAAAAATGAAAACATTTTGTCGTACAAACATGATTCGACGATTTGTCGTCTGGGTCTTCGAGGGTGATAAAACTTTTGTCGCATAATATTATTTTATCACGAAAATTGTTTTCCGCTGACTTCGCGTGGAGGCTGAAATTTTGATAAGGAACAAAATAAATTTTTGTAGATTCTACACTTTCTAATAGGTAATAAGTATTAAGTACACGACTGACCGCTCTCTACCTTAGAAGTTCGTACTGTTCGTAGCATAAAAATATCCTAGTAAAGTAATAACGTTATATTGTGTGGCGCGTGCAATGGATTTCGATTTGATGACATATTTCGTTAATATAAATTAACAAAAAAATTCCATCAAATTAAGGGATAGACATATAGTTTACAAATACCAACATATGATGCTTTTGCGTTGACGGATAAACTGTTTATGGAGAATTCTCGGCCATCAAAAGAAATATTGATTAATATATTAAAACCATACATTGTAGTTGATATCAGATTGCTTCTATTGATATCCAAACAAAAGTAAAGTAAAAATACTTCAATATTAGTCTAGTTTAGTGCACATTCAAATTTTTAATTTAAGTTTACGATACCCACGTTCAAAAAAAATAATTAAAAAATGTATGTGAGCGCTAAACTGGATTTGATCATTATTATCATTTAAACTCTAAAGCCTGATAATAATCTTTTTTTTTAGGTTTTAGTAGCTTTAAATTTGTTTGCTACTGGGTTGTATCAAATGTCAGTTGGCAATAGTCAATTAATGAATTTCATCTGTATCTAGATATGTAAAAGTTGAAAAGTTGCTGCTGCTTTGATCCAACCAGAAATTTTTAACAATCAGGTAAAATTTCCTAGCAATATTCAAGAGCTTGATGATGTATGTAATAAGTAATACAATATGTTAAATTTAAAATGTATATTATAAAAGATTATGTGCTGTTTGAAATTAATTTTGTTAAAATTAAGGTTTTATAGAAAAACTGGATTTTCTGGAGTAATAAGCTGCTTAGATTGTACCCACTAGCCATTGAATCTCCTTCAAAAAATTTGAATCTTGTTGAAAATCAATATCCAAAATATATGTATGTCAATCGCAAGAATTCCCGTTCAACTAATGTTCAGCTAGTAAGTAGGAATGCCTACTATTATAAAATTAAAAGTAAATGATAAATTATGTTTCAAAGGAACTACACAACACTAACATTTTAAATATAGGTATGTGATTCAAATCTAAAAGTACTGAACGTAAACACACTGTTTCCCGGAAGTACTCACAATGTTCATATATGGAACAAAGCAATGTTTCAATCATGATCGAAGAACTACATGCACATAACTATAGTGTCTACTTTTTATTAGGTAAGTTTTATTTAATAATACTAGCTAACCATAATAATTTGTGTACCTACTAGGAAGATATACATATCATCAACTTTTCACGACTTAAAGTGGTTATTTGATAAAGCCAGTTGATAAAAAATTAATTAGAACAATATGTTTATTTAAGTATAATTATTACAAACGTTTTATATATTTTAGATTCTGGTTATCCTTTACGCCTATTACTCAACCAATAACAGCAGCCGAAAATAATTACAACTAAAACCAAATGTATGTAAGAAGCGTAAAGATGCAACAATGTCCTAAAAATGTGGTTTGGGTAGCAAATCAATATTTTCTTAAGTTTTATTTATCGTGTAGGTAATACCATTGGTACTTTTAAATCATGTCTAGGTGTCTTTTAAAGGACAGATTACTCCATTATAAGCCAGAATAAGCGACTGCTATAATTAATGTATGCATTGTTCTACACAACATGTATATCGAGCACAATATTGCTGAAGTGATGGATGAAACTGTAGACGATTTTGCAAATTAATATATAAATGAAAATAAAAACAAATAAACTTATGTACTAAAAAACAATTTGAGTTCAAACATGGTAATTTTTAATAAACTGCTATTGATGATTATTAATTATTATTACAATAAAACAAATAATAATTATAATTTAATATTTAAAACATAATTTAATTTAAATCTAAATCACAGCTATTTTGCCTCGTGTTTATAAATAATTATACAAATGAAAATAACATAAAATGAGTAATAGTTTAAAAAATTTCAGTCTTGCAATTGATTAGCATTGTTACTAGATTCTATAAGAAGTAACAAAGAATTACTAATATTTTTCAATGTATCACTTTGATCCTGCATTATTCTTAATTTCTTTGAATAATATGTCTCCTTAATTTCAATTTTATTTTTTGGCAAGATCTCCAAGTTGCATTGTTGCCGAATTTGTACCCACAAATCTTTATTTGCTTAGTTCCATAAGTTATGAACATGATTAAAAATGTATATGTCGTAGCCACTTAATGAAATTGATCTTTTCATGAAAAGATGACCATTTCATGAAATGGAAACGGATTTTTTACACTTCGTGAAATTCGAAAATATTTCACAATATGGTCACTTTTTCATGAAATGGTCACTCTAATTTAACATCGTGTAATTTTTTTCACAATGTGGTCGTTCACTTTGTGTACTGAAAATTGAAATACAATATTTATTACACACGTAAATGTACAAGCTTTGATAAACATAAATGTAAGTTATTTTTATCTAAAGAACACGTAAAGTTTGATTATATTCGTTAACTAGGTAGGTACGTGACACGTATATTCTATACGACTATTATACTGCAATTACTCAGATTGCTCAACTAATGTGTAGATAATATTTTATTGGTTTTGATAAAAGTCATAAGGATAATGTCATACCAGCATTTTAGTTATACTTTGATGCTCAAGTTTTTAGTAATTGCTGTGTTGATCATTCGATCGTATTCTATTACAATTATCTACTGAATTATATCTCTACGTAGTATATTAAAAATGGACAACTTTAATGAAAAAACTGAGTTTTACCAAAAAATGGAGAAATATTATTTGGATAAGCCTGGTAAAAAGCCATATTCATCTGAACAAATCGAGTCGATAATTATGGAAATTAATGACGCTAAATTAACGTAAGTACCTACGTATACCTACTATGTTTATTTATTTGTTTTCTTATAATACATGGTGTAACTCGTCGATTTGACAAATGCAAAAACTCTTTCCCTACCTATTCAATATTTCTTAAATTTTTTACTTTTTTAAAATAATTTCTAGAGCTATGCACTATAAATTGTATAATAATAATAATAATGATTATAATTATAATATTATAATATCATTATTATAATTATTATATAATAATCTATAATTTTATTATTATAATTATTATATAATAATCTATAATTTTATTTTATTATGTTTTATTTTATTTTATTTTTTTACAACGTATTACAATGTATTTATAAAATAAAATAACTATCTAAAAATATTTATAAAATATAGCTCTATAAATCATAACGAAAAAAAAAAACTAGATTTAATTTTAAATTTAATCAATGCATAATAATTTTTTACCAGGGGTGCTAAGAAAAGACGAGATTATTATATTTTACAAAAATATGATGTATTAACAGTGGCCGAGAAAAAGTATTTAATACATAAAAAAAAAGAAGATAAAGAAGATATTATGTGAGTACCTACATTTTAAATAATTATATTATAATATATAATTTTTTAATATATTTTATAGGTATATTGTTTCATATGAAGACTTGTTTGAAAAACTAAGTACTTACCATATACGTACGGGACATGGTGGTATAGGGAAAATGCGTGCGGTACTGTCCAATAAATCTTCAATTCCACGACCAGCTATTGAAACTTTTTTATCCATATGTGCAACTTGTAATAGTAAGAAAGGTGTGAATCGTAAATTGGTTATCAAACCAATAATTAGTAAAGACTTCAACGAGAGAGGTCAAGTTGACTTGATCGATTTCCAGTCATTACCCGACGGGAAATATAAATGGATTTTAAATTATCAGGATCACCACACAAAATTTATATCTTTATTGCCTCTTGAAAGTAAACGAGCAGTTGAAGTAGCATCTAATTTGCTTACGGTTTTTCTTACTTTTGGTGCACCGAAAATTCTTCAAAGTGACAACGGTAGAGAGTTTGTAAATTCCATAATTAATGAAATTAAGGAACTTTGGCCTGAATGTATAATTGTACATGGAAGACCAAGACATCCTCAGAGTCAAGGAAGCATAGAACGTAGCAATCAGGATGTTGAAAATATGCTTCGTGCATGGATGAAAGACAATAAGACCAAAAAATGGTCTATAGGATTGAAGTTTGTTCAATTCCAAAAAAATTCTTCACATCATCGGATAATAGGTCGCTCTCCATACAAAGCTTTATTTGGTTGTGATCCTAAGGTTGGATTATCAACATCTAATTTACCGTTAGAAGTTATAAAAAAATTAACAGCTGAAGAGGACCTTGAAGAAATTTACAGCAAATATGAAAACGAAAATATTGAACAAGGTATTCTTGTTAAATATTGCAAAATGTGCGAAAACGAATCTACAGAAGATGTTTGTGATTTGTGCAAAACAAATAATGTAATATATGAAGAACGCAAAGCTGGGCACAAAGGTCAAGAAAAAGCTGCCAAAAAAATGTTACAGGTACTAGGTACTTAAATATATTAAGTTTACCTATAGGATATAGGAAATAAAATTATTAATTTAATTTTGTTTTTTTTTTATACAGGTTAGCAATGCCGTAATTCCAGAGTTCAAAATTAATGACTGCATCACAATTTCTGTTCCAAAAGTCGACAGAGGACCATCGGACCCTGCTCGCGTGATAGCTGTCATTATTGAAGAAAAAAAAGAGATGTATAAAATAGGAACTACACATGGACTTATTAAAGGATGGTTTAATTCTGGAAGTATGCAGCATGCAACTGCAAATTTCATTTTAGCTGAACAGGTTGACAAACAAAAAGAATTAACATTGCGTGAAACTGTTCAAGTTGTATCTGGAGGTCAGGGGTTCTTAAGTTGTACATGTAAAAGTGCTTGTCAAACCAAAAGATGTGTTTGTTTTAAAGGTGGTTTAAAATGTAATAGTCGTTGTCACAATTCATTTTCCTGCTCTAATAAATAAAAATATTATATAATTAATATGATAAAAATAGATATAAATATATTATGTAATACCTATATACCTATATAATAACTTAATTAACTTTAGATAAAAATAACTTACATTTATGTTTATCAAAGCTTGTACATTTACGTGTGTAATAAATATTGTATTTCAATTTTCAGTACACAAAGTGAACGACCACATTGTGAAAAAAATTACACGATGTTAAATTAGAGTGACCATTTCATGAAAAAGTGACCATATTGTGAAATATTTTCGAATTTCACGAAGTGTAAAAAATCCGTTTCCATTTCATGAAATGGTCATCTTTTCATGAAAAGATCAATTTCATTAAGTGGCTACGACATATATACTGAATATACATACTATAATATATTATGACAAAAAAAATCAAATAAATTTGAAATATAAAACCATATTTTGCACATTTTCACTGTATAGTTTTTAATGTATGTGCTGGGTTAAACATTTATATGATACAATTATGAAAAGTTTTATAAAAAAATATCATTTAATATGTATGAGATTTAATATAATAATATATACAAAATTATTAAAAAAAAAATTATACTTCCCTTAAATTATTTTTAAGTAGCTCTATCAATCATCTATTTCACGAAAACACTATTGTAAAATCAATACATTCATCGCTCAGCTCAAAATCTAAAATTTTACTCAACATGTTTGTAACTACCAGTAGTATAATCATATTATTAATAATATATAAAATCGGTTATATATAATCAATAATGAGTATACTAAAGATATAGAAAGAACATTATTATAACAACAAAGTTGGTACAATACTATGATTATATATTTATATGACATCCTTCATCTTGTATAAAATTATATTAATTAAAATATGGTATATATCATTGTAGATATGATACCTTTTGTAAGCTTGTAGCAGTTTGGAGGAGATATGAATTGCCAAGTAAAGTACTATAGTTTATTTTAGTTGTATCAACCCTTAAACCTTTTCTTTTATTATATTATTTTGTACGTATATAGTTAAGTCATCAAGAATTATTATTTGGTACAAAATTTAAGTACATCATAATTATCAAACTAAATGTATCTTAAAATTCTTTAAAATTAAATTGTTAAAAATATGAAAATAATGTTTTCCTTAAAATACTTAAATTAACTTAAAATATATGACTTAAAAAAGTTATTTAAAAAAAAAATTTTTGTAGATATACAAGTAAAACAGAAATCGTACACTATTTTAGATATAAATATAAAAATACAGAACAAAACCACATTCTTTTGAAATAATAATTAGCCATTACGTATCTAGTATATTGTTTTGTACAAACTATTGTGTGTCCATTTTTGGATTTTCTTCATTCAATATTATACTTTTTTTAAGAACTTTACTTGAACAATGTAATTTTTAAATAGGTTATAAGTACTTACACTTGATAAATTATATTATTATAATAAACATAATTCTTGTACTTCATATTGTTTACCTACTTGAAATTCAACACAGTCAATTACAAATACATTAGTTATACATATTATAATTTATAACTTATAAATTAAAGAACCTTATATTTTATATTCAAATTCAAGCAATAAATGAATTGATTTACATTGTAAATCAATGCACATACACGATCTATACATTTTGCACAATAAGCGTACAAAATAAGAGTTAAAAAAGAAACATGAATTGCTCGAAGAAGAAGCCACCCATTAGTGGCACTTACTTATTTATTTCTAAGATTTGAAAATTTAATGTTGGATTTGTTATGTGTAAGTGTAGTAGTATATAGTAGTATATAGTAGTATGTAGTATGTATGTAGTTATATTATTTTGTAACATGATATGTATACTGGCGTACGTGACTACGGAGCCGGACGCTCGAGCAGGAATCTGCTGATCCAGCAAGTCCCACCCTGGCCGTTGTACAGAAGGGCCCCTTGGTCACGGCCGCCTGGGACAGTCTCGTAGACACAGACATCCAGGCAGAACCTCATTTCATTTTATACAGAAAATCATTATGATAAGTTAATAAACATATATCTTAACCTTTTAAACAGTATCTTGCATTAATTCTTTCAAAACCCGTCCCCATTTCTCTAAACCAGGAATAACAGCGCGCCGGTACACATCAGATTCTGTTCATGTTTTTACTTTTATCAAAAAATGAATCGAAATACTGTAATATAATTACATACCTTCATATCTTAGTTATTTAATTTGTAAATAATAAATATAAATAATATAAAAATATTTTTATCAAACATTCACAAAAACAAAAATGAACAGAATATATACATTTCATCATAAACTATTTATAAATAAGATGTTCATATTACTCCCAACAATAAGACCATCTTGTAAGCTAATTAGTTATAACAGTGATTTATCAACAACTACTCCACCATAAATTCATATTCCACGTCTTGACAATATCTCTATGGTCCAAGTATTGGTAATTGGGTTGAAAACTTCTACAGAATTAGAAAGTGTTACTGAAATTTATTTTGAATGAAAGTAAAATCACTGTCTATATAC